>CAJQUW010009042.1:0-49469 GCA_907163375.1 Prostheceraeus crozeri | reverse complement strand
CACCCACTTCCCATTTCCCATTTAGCTGTTGTGCATGATCAATGGGAGTAGAAAAGAGTGCGGCTCGATTGCTAGTAAATCTCTTTGTAGCCGCATTGCTAAGCAAAATATGATAAAACGACATTTTTTTATTGCTAATCTGCAACTTTGCATAACATCATGAAGACTTGGATTTTGGACTCTCTACAATATATCAGAGTTGATCGTGATGGAAACGTACATTTCAAAAATTCTCATGGTCATACATCAAGAGGAATTACATTAACATGGCGACAATTTGTCAACCTCAATGATATCATGAGGGATTTGGATATTTTTGAAACATTAAGATTCATCTCCTTGGGTGATCAAGTTTGGCTTCAACATTACAGAAATGAAATTCAAATCTACCATTCTCATTCCGCAAACTGTTTCTCATTTCGCAAATACAATTGGGAGAAGTATAGAAGATACATACATCGCTCCATCATGACATTTATTCGTCGTGAGTTCATCGCCCTACTATGCAAATCTTAATCAGATATGATTACCACGCACCATGAGTTGGAAATTAGATTCCCTACAACGTATTGAAACGGATCATGATCGAAACGTCTATTTCAAAGATTCAACTGGAAATGTGAGAAGAGAGTTTGTTTTATCTTATCGTCATTTTCAATCTCTACATCATATCATGAAGGACTTGAAATACTTCTATATGAAAAAGACATTCACGTATTGGAAATCGCATCTGGCTGCGCGTCAACAATCGGCGAATTCAACTCTATCATTCCCAACTTCATACTAACTTCACATTTCATCAAGGTAGTTGGGAAAAGTATAAAAGGAAGGTACATCGCTCAATTTACTCATTCTTTCATCATGAAGCGCCATCGCTACACCATCGTCAACATTCTCCGTCGCTTCAGACTCTACACCAAAATCGATCTCACAACATTACACCAACAGCTTCCAAACAGCAAGTATTACCCGGGCCGTCCTCAAATGTTAGTGGTGAAGATGAACAATTCACGGAATCTTCAACTCTTCCCAAATGGGACTGTACAGATTCTCGGCGCCCTTTCTCATTCATCGGCGCAGTCAATGCGCTTAGAGCTACAAAGACTACTACGTCGGATATGGAAGAGGGAGAGGTGTGTGATGTCGAATCTGACTGTGGACAATATGGTGATCTCTACTCAATTGAGTGACAGTCTATCATTTTTGAAGTACCAGCAGTTACAGTTTGTGTTATGAACCCGAACTTTTTCCTGCAGCTCTCATTAGTTGTTGGTTACCTGTGCATGTGGCAATCTTTCATAATAGTAAAGTGATCATTACTGGACTAAAATCTCATGAACAAGCAAATATGATCCTAGACTATCTCATTGAGTATGTACGTACCCAGCGGATTGTAAAATAAAAAACAATTTTTCCAACATGATGTTTTTATTTCAAATCATGATAGAACTTACAAATCATTTTTTCATTAGAGGATGGATTACATGAAAAGTTTTGAATAACAGATGCAAATCGAGATACATGTAAACGTTTTAAGATGAAGTACAGTACAAAAGCACCACACGTTGATGAAAGTGGATGTTGTAGTATGCGTTCATTTCGCTGATATTGACGCGTATGTTTTCTCAACCACTGCTGTGTTGGTATATTTGGAGGTTGAGCAAGAGAGTCAAATAGTTCACCACGTCGGTCTTCTCCAATAAAGATCGCTTTCCAATGCTCACCGCCTAAATTCTGTGAATGAGTGTTTAGCACAATAAAGATGGGATAGTGATTTACTGCAGGTGGTAAGGTATCGAGTGAATAGACATTATCGAAAGCTTTCAACGTCGCTTCGTCTGCATTACGCTGCACTTTAGTCTTAATATCGTCAGCAGTCAACCAACTCATTAACGATTATACTGAAGAATCACGTCACGATACTTTGTAATTTCAATATTTGAATCGAAGACTGCATAAATTAATACATTGATCGTCTCAGGTAGTGTTCTTTTGAACGTCAAATCCAAACGAATATTATGAGGCACGTTCGCTTGACGATAGGGTGCACTAATATCGCTGTCAGCAGTCAAATCAAATGCATAAATAGTATATCCACTCTTAAACTCTTTCATAGTCAGTCCGTTGGTGTCATCCGTATTGTAAAAGCCAAAGACATCCATAAAATCAACATAACTGCGCATAAATTGATCCGAAGCAAAATCTGGTTTGTAGGGTGGACCAGGATGACTCACACCATTTACACGTAAAGCAATTTCACTTAACTGATTGTGTTTAAAATTGAAAGGATTCTTCTTTATATTACCATTAAATGCATCATTTTCAACCATTGCCACCATGAGGAGCTTCGGTGCTTCCGATGGAAAGAGGCCATCTTTCATGAAACTCTTTTGATCTTTCGGAATTGTAAAGGTGAGAAGCTTTGTATGCTGAACGGGGTAAATGGCATTTTGGCGGTTAAGGCCTTCAGCATGCCCTCTAATGACACTTGGATTCGGTACTACTCGACGAATGTAAAGTGCAATATCTTCCACATGAATTCTAAAATTGTCAACTTTAGCAAATGCATTCAGCGCAAATTCAGGCTTATTCAATGTCAGCTTGAGTCGCATGCTGGTATTACAGAGTAAAAACTTTGACTGTCTAAAGAAGTCTAAATTCAGCGGACCATATAGCTGACATACTTTACTATCTTTAATCATAGCAGATCGCTTTACAAAGCCACTGTTTGTTTCAACATCAAATTTTCCTGCTTCATCTCTATACCATCCCATGGCTTCCATATGACTTTTTTGTGCTGCTGGATGAAACTGTGATACATGATTGAAATATGATTTATAGGGATAATCGCTTTGACCACCTTCCACCTGCTGCTCTCCAATCGTTAGAGAAACATCGCGAAGTAATGTAGTCAATGGTAAATTGTTCAGTCCAACTTTATGTGTATCGTCAATAGCAGTTCCATCTGCTTGCTGAATTCTAAACCTCAAATCAAGCATCGCATAACTCAAATCTATGTAGTCATCACTACCACCAGGAATAACAAATTCAATGGGGCCAGCATTCTCAGCTGTTCGAGGATGATAATCTACAATACTTGAACTAAGAATATCTGTCTGTATGGCTTGTTGATCGAACAAACAAAAACCGGAAGTTTTACACTCCATGATTAGAAGTTATAGCAGCGTCGTCGTTTAGCGCCTGATGAATGATTAGAGCCTCTGCGACGTTTGCGTGAATGCCTTTTGACTGAAGATCGCACCTTACCAGCTCCGCGATGTTTCCTCCTTCCTTTTTTCATTCGTTTAGGTGATTTCTTTCCTTGAGTAACACCAGCAATGGTCTGCTTCAATGTTTTTAAACCGCGTTCCTTCCCACGATTCAACAAACTGCTCTTAAAACTTCTACCTCTGGAAAGATCACTAGCAACATCACCAGCAAAGCCAACGGCATTACTTAAAACATTTCGTTTTAAAGATCTACCGACATTGGATATGAGAGGTGCTACAACAGATTTCAGTGCACCAAGTATGCTACCTCCACGTTGGCGGCGAGCCAAATTTGTCCTCCACCACTTACATAGGAGGGTCGTGAATAAAATGAGGCAGTTGGATTCATAGCTCAAACCCTAAACATTGTTAGTTACAACTTTGCATGAATCACTGTCGATCACTTAGATGAAAGATGTCGGCACGACGCATCCAAGAGTTCATACTTGAAGGATAACCAGTCCATTTAACAAGACACCATTCTTCACCTTGCCGTTTTTTACATCGAATGATTTTCTCTACCAAATATGTTTCACTTTCAGTGACTACCTCAATCTCATCGCGGTAAAAGCTACCCTCAATTTCTTCATTATCGTAATCTTTCAACTTGTAGGTGGTCGGAGAGTCTTTTTGATTAATCCTTGATACTGTAAATACCTCCTCTGTCCAATTCGGGAGGTACCCTCTAGCAAAAACACTTTTCACTTTTGAGATACGAACTTTATCGCCAATTTTCGCATCACTTTTCACATGAGTGCGTTTACGTTGGAATGATTCGCGCACTTTATCTACATTGTCAGCATTTACATCTACTGGTCTGAGTCCAATAGAACGATGGATAGAGTGATTGTAGGCATGGAGTGTATCTTGTAGAACCTTTGTCCAATTTTGTGTCAAGTTGGCAGTAGAATGTCGCCACAAGCGATTTTTTAATGTGCGATTAAAACGTTCAACGAGTGCAGCTTTATAAGCGCTCTTTACACTAAACAACTCAATGTCATGCCTCTCAAATAATCTTGTCACATGCTGATTTTCAAACTCTTTTCCTTGATCACTCTGAATTCTTTTTGGAATGCGACCTTCTCGAAAAATTGTTTGGAATGCTTTTGCTACTCCTTTCCCTTCTTTAGTTTTTAAAGGTTGAGCCCACGCATAACGCGAGAAAATATCAATGACGGTTAAAATAAAATTATTGCCCGAGTTATGTTTTGAAATGGAGGCAACATCACACAAATCTGCTTGCCACTGTTCATCGATGTCATGAACAATATAATGGCGGGTGCGGTACTTCTTTTTCGCTTGTTGGTGGAGTGTATAGGTAGCCTGACCCTTTAACCATCGTTTCACTTGTGATTGCGGAAGACCACTCGCTTTTGATAATTTCTTGATAGATGCAAATCCTGCCGGATGTTTTACATCATAATAGATTGACTTCAAACGTTCAGTCGATGACGGCTGACTCTTTTTCCTCCTTCTCATCTTTTTGTTTTCTTGCCTTTCTACATTTACAACAACTGCAGCATTTAGCTTTAGCGGTTTTGCGATCGTGTTCACATTGCTTAGGGGTTTCATTATGAGAGCTGGCGCAGCAGGTGCAAGTGACAACGACATTCACCTCTGGCGGCTCATTACATGGCAAGCAACACATCTGCTTCATATTAATAGTCTGAGAACATGTATTTCCTAGGAGGAGCTGTTTTACGTTTTCCTTTTACCAGTTTAGTGGCGATGTAGATCTACGTCGAGTTCTTCCTCTTGTTTGCTTAGTGAGTGTGGGAGGGGATGTAGCAGGTGACGTCTTAAACCAATTTGTTGGCATTTTCATCGCCTGAGGCATTGGAGTAGTAGCCACTGTTGAATCAAGTTCTTTCAATGTCTCATTATTTAAAGCAAATTTTGGCACATTATGCTTTTTCAATAGTTTAAGAAAGTATGACCAACCAGGTGGAACATAGCCCTGACGGCGCTTTCTACGTGTCGCATACTGAATCAAGTCTTCATAACGTGAAGCATCAATCACTTTATTTTCATCTGTAATGATTTCTCCTCTATCATTTACATTGAGATGGGGCTCAATACTGTTGAAAAGAGATATGGCATGTGCGCGAGATGCTAAAGGTGTAGCAGTCGATACAGAGTCACGCATCTTATTCTTCAAGTTTTTCAATTACTCAACAGTTTCCGATTGTAATAATACAGCACGATGTGGATCTTTGATGTGAACATTTTGCTGATAATCTATTTCTTTCCTATACATTTGATTTGCAAGAGGTTGCTTTACTTGCTGCATGGCAGTCAATTGTACATATTCATCCTGAGGAATAACAATCATGCGAGAATAAGAACTCATAGTTTGTAGATAATCATGGGAGTTTTCAAAATATCACTTCGAAATCTAAATTCTTCCGGACACTCTTGCGTAAAGTCAATGAATAAGTAACCGTATGGTTTTTCAGTAGCTGCTTGAAAAATTTCAATTAAGGCTTTTGATCCTCTGGGTGCAACTTGTCGCGCTAAAATTTCAAATTGACTTTTATCTCGCGGATTCTTGAAAATAGCATAATAGTGTGTATTCAGGTTTCGTGTACGAGCTTCTTTTCCATCAGGAAACAAATTTTGTGTAATATAGATGATAAAACACCTTTTATGGTGTGCTGCGCGAGTGAACATATCTGTAACATCTTTTGAAT
Source organism: Prostheceraeus crozeri (assembly GCA_907163375.1). NCBI lineage: Eukaryota > Metazoa > Platyhelminthes > Polycladida > Euryleptidae > Prostheceraeus > Prostheceraeus crozeri. The sequence continues at coordinate 43,510 of CAJQUW010009042.1, read as the reverse complement.
TCTTACTTTCTTTTAATAAATCATCCAATACAACAACATCATTAGACTGAAGTTTATCCACTGGAATAATTCCTTCATGTCGAATAAAGTTGCGACTTTGCAATTCCTGAAACAGCGACGGTTGATAAATACCATAACACCAAATCACTCGATTGATAGGTTCCTTAAACAACTCCCTTCTTTTATCCAATAAATTCAGCGTGAAAACAGTTTTACCTGCATGAGATGGACCGATACAGTCAGAACTTTATCACATTGAAGTCTGAAATCCATTTTATTACTTTGAGATTCAACATTTGCATAATTAACGCTTAGAGCCAAAGATATTACCCAATAGGTTGCCCACGGCAGGAGCTATCATTGGAAGTATTGCTGAAAGGAAACCGCCCTTTTGTGTTAGAGTTTTCCTCTTTCTTTGAAGGGCGACTTTAGGATTGGAGATGAAACGCAATTTCGTAGCATATCGCTTAAGTAACTTTCGTTGTTTTGGCGCTAATTTCTTCGTCCTCAACTTCCTCACATGAGAAATAATTTCACAAATGAATTTATCATTAGCATGTCGTATAGCATTATATCGCTGATTTGCTTTCATTCGTCGGAGAGCTTGAATGGCTGAAGAAAACTTTTGACTTTTACGTTTCGCCATTTTCCGTGTTAGTCTTTGCTAAAACCTATCTTTACCACATTTGCATAGGTACTAACTATTGCGACATAAGTGACACTCGAAATGAGCAATATCACAGTGGTTACATTGGCAAAGTTGAATGCAATTACGTATGAAACAGCGTTGACAAAAGCATGCTTACATCTCTTGAAGATGCGCTTTTCATTTCCATCCTTTCGCTTACATGCATCGCAACACATAGTTTCACCGTTACTGATGTCTATAGCAAGTCTTTTTGAAGATATGAATTTGCTAGCCTTTTCTAAATAATAGACGCATGTACAGAAGGAATATACTTCGAGAGTGAGCAGACATAGCTCGAAAACCAGTTGTGCTACAATCAAGTACCACTGCATTTTCAATTTTTCTTTATGGAAAGTTGAATTTGAATATCTGAAATCGCTTCAATCACTAGACTGCTACCATGATGGTTAAATGCGTTAAGACGTTCGGCAATTTTTATCATATGTCTTTTAAAAAATTCTTGGGGGTGATCTACCACTTCCATTGAATAAGAAGCAAAATGGAAAGAGCGACTTTCCACCTCTTCCTTTCCAAAATGACTAAACTTAATTTTCGCAACTAATCGCGCCATGATAATGCTATCAGAGAATGTATTCATTAACTCTAGAAATAGAGTGCTAGCATCATCAACCACTGCTTCGATGTCGGTCTCATCTTTATGAAATTTTATCACATAATCTTGAACAGCTCCTTTTAAACTTTGCCTATGAAAACGTAATGTTCCGCAGTCGTTTGAGAAAGACATGATCGCCCTTTGTCTAACCCATCCATTGCATGAAAACAACAACTCTTCTCATAGTAACATTTATTGAATAACGGTAACAAGCATGCATTATAAATCAATGGTTTGAAAGAGATAAAATAGATACAGCTGGTAACTATCATACAGCGAGCAATGATAACCATACAGGACTTTGGCAGTGTTGAGGTAAGGAGGAAAGAAGCATTGGTTATGAACGTAGCTACTACAACGAACAGACAAAATAGGAACACACAAATCCTTAAAACGTTTCGTGACTTCATGATAATGTTGATTCACTCTACTATCCCAAGGCGGGAGCAAAATATCATCAATGATTAGATTGGGAAATACTTTCCTCTCCTTACCAGGATTATTACAAAAGATGCGTATAACATTGAAAGCAGCTAACCATCGTTTAAAGTCAATAAGAAGAGCACTCTCACAAGAAAAGCCATAGTCTTGCAAATATTTCAGATTAATTCCATGAATGTGTTTTCTCGCCCATTGATCAACATTGGGATCGCAGTTGGCATGTTGATGATAGACACTAACAATCTGATATGTCCAATTGTTCATAGCAATAGCACTGAGCTCCTGTACAGGTTCACCCTCACAATCCATAAAAATGATGATAGAAGCCTAAAACGGAAATTACACATCTAAGGAAGCGTTCTATAACATATTACAAAATGAAGAATTACATCGATGCTTTTCACGACAAAATACACAAATGATATGATGGCAACGAAGAAGTAAAATGTATCTAATAAGACCACGTCTACGACACTCAAAGCACATAAGCGAATTGTCATAGGGTAGAGTTAGGAAAGGACTAGTAATTCTCCTTCTTTGATTTGCGTTTTGATGTAGCATTCTTCTCCAACTTGCGCTTCGTACCACTACTGTTAAGGATTTGATCAATTATGTCGTCCACGTTGGCTGGTTTTGGAATATATAGGATGGATTCCATATGCATGGAGAGAGAGGCTATTTTATTATCCTTGTGTCGACCATAATATAGTCCATTCACTTTGAAAAGGATATCCCAAGTACCTTCTCCGAGCTCATCACATCTGATGGCTATTGATTGATCTCCCTCCTTCTTATAGTAAGTACACCAATGTGATACCGGTAGGCAAATGTGATTACCATCCCAAATCTTTCTATAGGGAGTATCCTTGTCATCTCTCGCCTTCCACTCTTGAGCAAGAGGAGTAGGAATGTCCATATTTAATGTCACATACTCCTCAATAATATCAAGTTGGTGGCGAATGTACGGACTCACGGGGATCAGTATGTAGTCCCATACTGATTGCGGATTATCTTGACATCCGTGGAAGGGAGCATTCCCGTTTGGAGTACTACGCTATGATAGTCATAACGCAAGACTTGTTTAAATTTACGCTGTAGCGGTGTAGGATTATGTACCTTGGTTGTTTCTTCCACTGGCCTCAGTTGTAGATGATCTGATCGTAGCGAACCTTGTAACGTTTGACCGCCATTTTGTCCTACTAGTGCAGCAGATGGAGTAGATGCCTGAAAATGAAAAAAGATTGTATTAAGTTTACGTTCAAGGGAGGAGAGGGAGGGAAGTAGCGACTTACCATTTTAGTTGGATAATAGAACAGGGAACTAGAGAGAGAGAGAAAATGTGCGTCCGTCACTCGTGTGATTCAACGATGGAATGATTCTCACTGTGGAAGGCTCGCTATTTATAAAGAAATGCTTGATTCTCATTGGATGATGATCCTCATTGGACAATAACATCAAGCTGATTCCAAATCTGGCTTCCGTTTTCCCATCCGATGCTTCGTTTTGAAGCTACAGCCCAAAACGTCCCAAATTCTAACTCTGTCATTTTTCGCCAATGTCCCAAAATCTTAAATGGCGTCTCACATCTAAAGGAAGACAGATAGGAACAAGCCGATTCTTTCACTGAATTTGTCTCACTCTTAGCTTTCAAACGAGCTATCGCACGACAAAATCCGTCCACTGGAAGCCAAAATCGAAGCAAGCTGTCCAGAGGGGGGGGGAGGTCAGTGAAATTTGATGAAAAATGTTTTGGTGACGGTCCCAGGTCGAAATTCCACACTTTGGAAAATTTTCAAAATTTTACCCATACAAAGCCACTCTGACACTTAGGATTTTTTCAGGTGAGCGAGCTCCGACCTAAAATCTTGTAACCGCTCTAACTTTTGAACGAAGACAGATAGGAACAAGCCGATTCTTTCACTGAATTTGTCTCACTCTTAGCTTTCAAACGAGCTATCGCACGACAAAATCCGTCCACTGGAAGCCAAAATCGAAGCAAGCTGTCCAGAGGGGGGGGGACGTCAGCCGAAAACTTTTTCTCTCCGATTGCCTTGAAACTCACCCTACCGATGCAGAATTTCACGCTGAATCCGAATCCGACCTCCGTTTTATCATCCGACCACTCCTTCCACTCGAAACAACCCATTTTACAACCCAACATTCAGCAGATTGCACCAAAAACATCACACACTATAGCCTCAAGACTAATCCTGGCGGTCGCCCAAGTCCACCACGACCGACACTCTATCGTTCCAGAGGGGGGGGGGACTCAGACCCGAAGCACCACGGCGGCCGACCACGACACTCTGCCGTTCCAGAGGGGGGGGGGACGTCAGCGATGGCGGCCATCTTGCGCTATCTGGTGTTTGTCACTTCCTTACTACTGGCGATCTCGTCCGTGGAACTCGAGCAACTGCTCGTCAACAGTCAAGTACGGACTGGGAATGAAGAATCGAGACAGATCAGCGTTAAATTCATGAAACACATCTCGTACCGGAGCAAGTCTATCACTGTGATCGCGACGCAAAGGGTCATCAAATCGCAGCACTGATTTAATTTGTAAGAATCTTTCTCGAGTCATAGTTGCTCTACAAATCGGAAAGCCATCATGTGCACCCCAGAATTCCGTCACATCCCGATTTTTCGAACGAAAAGCTCCAAGCAAAATAAGCAATCCAACGAAGGCTTCAAGTTCTGGCAAATCAATAGGAACAAGCTTCTTTTGGTTGTCGGGGTTCGCTCGATTCCAGTTGACGGTGATTCGGCGACCTTGCAAATTGGAGTAAAGCAGTGTGGTTGTAAGTGTCTTTGACAAGAACATCAGTATATCCTCTCGTTCATTCGACGGTTTTTCACCTGCAGCAGGCCCTTGCGTAAAACGTACAATGTTTCTGGCCGGTTCTCTTCCCGCAGTGACACCTGCATTGGTCTTCCACACACGTCGGAGTACATATGAGTCTGAGTGGATAGGCACATCGGCTCTCTCATCACCTGATTCAGTTTCCGAATCGCTGTCCATGGTCACTAAATCATTCTCATGTAGAGATTCGTCGTCCGCGGGCAACTCGTCGAACTGTTCCTCAGGAACCTGTTCATCACTAGCGACGTTGTCAAATATCTGCATGGAGGAGTCGTCCTCATCCTCATCACTATCTTCGAAGCGTCGTTGCACAATATTATTCATAGCCTCAATGGCACGGTCTTTGCATTGACGCTTGGGACGAGAGGCCATCCTACGAGCCGAAGAAAGGATACACAATGTGGCTTATTCACCGCTTTCCTGTTCTATAGGCTTATGTCAAATAAGAGCATGGCACTCCCTCATGTCTGTGAATGATTCTGATTGGTCGCTTCATGATGTCGAACAAGGTTGACACCGCAAGGTTGATACAACACTATTCGGTCGTGCGGTGTGTTTCAGCGGTGTGCTATTCATCACAGAACTGAAAAATCCTTTCCTATTACGAGTCAAATTATCATTTTGCATATAGTACCAAGTTGGTATTTGTCTTAGAACGACAAATATACATTGAGATGAACTGCCATTCAAAATTTTAAATTTTATGTGTCTTTTCAATGTTGAATTGCGCAGTTTTTCTATGGCTTCTGGCTCAAGATTTTGTGATGTACTATTTTGTGGATTATTGAGCATCAATCACTAGCAAGTCCGAGATTGAACTGAAAACGAGCTATACAAATAGTACACGGGCATGACTCACCCGATGCGTCCTTAAACCATTATCTTGTTTTTTCTAGTTGTTTATGTGGAATTGTAACTCAAGACTCTCATGGTCAAATGAGGTCATACATTCGCTAAAAGTCACGAAAGGAAGTTTCGTAAATATAAGTACAAGCGAAAATATATTGCGTTGAAGATGGCGTCGGGTACTGTATACCCGTAAAGTAGGACAACCGTTAATAATAAGGAATTTTTTCCCGATCGCACATTTCAGCCAAAATTTCCAATTTTGAAAAATTGCCGGTGATTATAGTCTATCTATTGCCGACTGCAGTGAGACGTCTTTTTGTGTGAGATCGAACAAAAATATGGTTATTATATACGTTGGCCCACCTATTATCATCTTGAATACCAGAAGTCTACCCAAATTTGATCAAAAACATTATTGTTCCACTTAACTGCTCGTAATTTTTATATTATATAGAGCTACTACAACAATCTTAAGAATTGACGTTGTCGTTCATTGGTAAATCGTGAAGACAGATGCAAGAAGGAAGATGTTTTTGAACATGATTGCATGCTCTTAAACACAAGCGGGGTTTAATCCATCATTGCTTTTTCAATGATGGTTTCGAAGTACCTAAGACGATGTTCGGGTTGGAAGTGTAGCCTAATGCAGCTTTGTTCACAGTCGATACGGTTTCTTTCAGCTTCATTCATTTGCATTCAATTCGTCAAGTGACTGATTCATCGACCATGGAATTCGTTACGCGGGTGGGCGATCTAACGGGCAATGACGCCCATGTGCGGCGTTGAGTTTTGCAATCCTATTCACAGCTTGTGTGATGAGAAAATGAGAACACTGTAAAAGTTAGCGCTGATTGAGGTCATAGCCAGATATCTCATCGACAAATCATCAGATAGATCTCAAAACGAACAAACCTAATTTTAACTACCTAATTAGAAATTTTAAATACTCAAATGAAATAAATATCTTTTAATGCAAATAGTGGGAGTGTCAAGCACTTCACTTATTCATTTATCCCGATCTCGTGATCACCAATTTACGCGTTGAATAGGCCTATCAATCATAGATATTCCCTTATTCCGGAGAAGAGTGTTCGTAGAATTCTAAATTGATTCTGAAGGAGCATCTATAGGCATGTATCCTTATACCATCTATCACTGATGCAGTCCATCACGGAGGCTCGAATGAATTTCGCGAACTGAATGCTACAAAATCCTGTGTGTTGGACAACGTCTTGGAGTGATCAGGCCTATTTTAGCCTGGACGGTGCGGTTAACAGAGACAACGTATTATATGGGCTTACCACAATCCACATGCTGATAACAGAAAGTTTGCATTCACTGAAAATTTGTGCATGGATGGCATTCTCAGCAACCTACCAGCTACCTCCGTTTTTCTTCGAAGACACTGTCAATGCTGACAAAATTACCGTGCTATACTCTCCGATCATGTGATCCCAGAACTTAGAACAAAGCCAAATATGAACATAGTCATTTTTCAACTTGATGGTGCACTGCCGCATAATTCAAGACGGTACGTGAATTGTTCCCCAAACATTTTCCACCAGAGAGTCATTGTCGTGGATATGGGCAGCCTTGGCCCGCGAGATCTCCAGATCTTTCTCCTCTGGATTACTGGTTCTGGGGAATGCTTAAATCTCGCGTGTATTATATGAGCAAACTGGGAAGCATCGAGGAATTGAAAGACAGGATTCGATCGGAGATTTCCATGCTGACATCTACCGAGTTCTCTGCTGCGGTGTCTCATCTTGTTCGACAACTTCAAATTTGTCACCGAAAGTAATGGAGGTCATTTTGAACATTTATTGTGATGCACTTGTACATGCAATAGTTTTGGAATATATATGATTGTATCACTTTCTGCTGTTATTCTAAAAACCTTTAAGCGTGCTAGTGTCCCTACTCTATCCTATGCAAAATGTCGCAAAATAAGAAAATTACAGCTCATTTATATTTTGCATTGGCCAGCCCTGTATATCAGCCGCTCGTCCAAGCCAATATAAAGCATAGCCTACTGCATAGTGCAGTCCTTCAGCTGCTTCGCCCATTGTGGATATGTCACAGTTTGTGCCATTTCGAACCGTGCTGTCGAACCATTGTAGGGTGAAACTGCGTCAATTGAAACTGCGTACCCCTTAAGTGGTACTGGGGGATGCTTAAATTGTTCAAGTTAGAGGAAATGTCATGCACAAGCAAATTGACAATCTGTCGTAGACGTCAGCCGCCAGGATAAAAAAATTCAAATTAATTTGTTGTGCAGTCCTTAACTTGTTCAGCCATTCTATAGTTGTGACATGGCAATTTGGGACAATCCGAGCCGCATTGAGTCCATGTGGGACGGAGCGCAGTGTCCACGGCTGCTAAGCAATTTCTTTGCTCAAGGGACATCTTTCTGTTGAGCTTTGCGGCATATTGACATCAATGATGCTGAGATTTCTCCTCAGAATATATAAATGCATAATTCTGTATCCTCTAGTGACGGTAATTTGCATTTATGAAGCCGAAAGCATGTCGACCGTACTATCGGAATCGATGCTAGTACAAATTTGATTTTGATAATTATCTTTATTTCTTCACTCATTGCGGCACCCTTAGACCGGTTGAAAATTATCAATCATGCTATTTTGTTTTTTCATATACGAGTGGAGTTCCGCGCATGATCCATGACCAAAGCTGCTCACATATTGGGTGCACTTTTTCGAGCCATAGGCCTAAACCATATGACTGGTAGACTAAGTTGATAAGTTCAACGATTTAGTTTTCATCTCACTTGACGAATAGCAGCATAATCATGAAATAACTATTGTGCTATACACACGAAGACTTTAGCATGGTCAAGTACGAATTGCGATTAATAGGGCCTAGCCTATTGACAAAAACGCTACCCATTGATAAACCCAGAAACGAGGACATAGATATGTCTATTGCAATATATTGATTCATTTCATTTCAGGAACTTAAGAGCAATTTTTACTTGCTACAAATTTGCATTACGTTAATGCAGCTGCGCAAATTTTGTGCGCCTGCGCAAAAAATGACATTTTGTCGTGTGCTGGCAACCTTGTATGGCTTATGAAATGCAGACCGATAATTGGTTACTAGTCGGTGTTGCTTCATTAAAAAGTCAATTCGGGGTTGGGCCAACCGGTATCTAATTTTCCGTAAGCTGATGGAGTTTCGCTATACCTCTCAATAACTTCTGAGAAAATGGCTAGTGCCTCCTCAATTGACGGAATTGCTTTCCTAAAACACCGATTGCTATATAACTGCAATATCATTGACGAAATGCAGATCTATACAAAAAATGTCAGTAGGCCAACGCTAAATATGAAATGTGAGGCCTGCCGATGCCAGTGCCTAAAAAATGGCAGTTGAGATTGTGTGATCCTTTCCGGACCAATTTGATGTACAAGGGTCGACAAAAAGAGTGTTTAATCCCTAAAATACCAAGGGTGGTGAAAACTGTCGAATTTCGTAGCTATCATGAGCTTGACTAATTATAATAAGCTTGGTTTTCATGCAGTCAGTTCACCGATCAAGTGTATGTAGGCCTACTATTTTGATGACAGATAGACATGGTGGGAAGTGGAAAATGTTTCATTTTTTTCAAAACTTTCAAGAAATTTTTTCCGTACGTAATTGAATATTCTTAACCATACTGATGTGTTTGATTGCATTTGACACAACAAGATATAATCTAGGAGGTATTTCAAACGAGTAGAATTCTTTGTTGCAACAAAAATTAAAATAATATTTCTTGTAGGTCTGCTTGTAGGCTCTGGACCTGTTTGCGCATGTTGCGTTCTTATCCCACCATGGACAGGTGGGCCCTAAAACACAGCGATTGCGAGAAATCTCCAGTCAACAAAACTCAATAATAACCCAACGAGCAAAATATCCATCTCAGATAGAACGGATAGTACAGAATTTATCCGTCAAACGGATGTCTATGAAGTATCTACACTTGAGTGATATCAAATGATACATTTTACGAAGTGATATCACAAAACGCACGCATCTCTAACCGGCTCGCAGGTGTCCTCTGCTGACAGCTTATTGATTCACGTACGTTGATATCGTATATCCTCATAGAAGTAGATAATAGTACACTAGAATGGAAGTTTGATATCTTGTCTATGTACAATGATGGCACATGGAAAAATCTATGGTTTGTAGATCAGATTCGATCTAAAACATTGTATCATAGTGAAATTATTTGCCAAGTTGGTTGTGGAAGTCGTTGACACCTAATTACAGGATTTTCATGAAGAGAATTGCAAGTGAGATGGCGGCATTGTTTCATGTGAAATAGCCTACTATTCCATGGATTAATATAGTGTGTCTATTTGTAGCAGTCACTGACAACTAGTTTCCAATGTTTCAATATTGGAATGAGAATTAAAAATTGGTTCACAAAGTCATAATTGAAAGTAGTCGGTGTACTGATTTTTAAGAACATCTGAAGAATTCACTGATAGAAAGTCTAATTATTGGATAATTTCTTCTTCAAGCGGCTAAGAAACGTGGCGCTTTTCTGGAATAACCACATTGAAAGTTTCTTTACAGACAATCATTTCACAAATAAATGAAATGTCGCTGGAACTTTTCAATTAATCATTGAATGACACATGTGATATTTTGGAGACTGATATTCGAATGCATGTTGAGATTTTGAAAATTATTCAAATTTAGTGAACAGGGGAACCCTTTAAAGTAAAATGAATACTCTAAGATTTCTTGGCCTCTGATTTCAAGCTGGAGTTATGCATGTTCTGTAAATCGACATTACAAGTTGCATAAGAGTCTGATTATACTATTGACAGATTATCGGAGCGATATTTCAAAATGATGATCATACAGAACGTTTAAAAGGATTTCCTTCTTTGTCATCCTGTCTGCGCAGCATTTTGTAAATTCACTATTGCTTTTGAGTGCATGGTCTTTGGACAAGGGCCAACAATGCAGATCAAGAATTAGCCTGATAAATATAATTGCCAATCAAAAAACATGGAAGGCAGATCGCACAAGTTATATTTTGCTCCAACTAAGTTCCCCCGGCGTGTGCCATAATTTTCATGCAATTTCCATTCTAGGACTTTCTATGGTATTGTTAATTTCTATGTATATCCTGGTGGATTGTTGCGACCAAGTTTTAGAACATATGCATCCAATGTTTCCACATTTTCAAGGAAGCTTTTGCAGATGAGAAATTAAAATCCCAACTCTTTCAGTCTAGAAATTCAAGTTTCAAAATTGGCAAAAACTGTTCTGAAAACCTCTTGGATGATGATTTTCATTTGAAATACAATTTTGGCAGGAATGCCTGCACTTAGTGGTCACTGCCAGGGATATAGGGTCACTGCTTGCGCATTATTGCTCTATTTAGTACCCAGATTTTTCAACACAATAATGAAAGGATTTGCGGCACCAGAAATATGACTTTTCATCATCAACATTGCAATCTGTAACGAAATTCAAATACAAATAGCATTGGAGTTAGAAAATAAGTAAATAAATTATCGAATTTGTAGCTTCTATCAATCTAGGGCTTATCCCACAGAATTAGATTCATCTGCGCGCACTACAGTTTCCTAGAAAGGAAGAGTTATATGCAACCTTAATATCGAAACAACACATCACATACACTATACAGTAATTAGGCAACTTGCTCCTTCTCGAATGGATAATTTGTGTATCGCTTGCTACTGGAAATGGCAAACAATAAGCTGTCAGCAGAGGACACCTGAGCCGGTGAGAGATGCGTGCGTTCTGTGATATCACTTCGTAAAATGTATCATTTGATATCACTCAGGTGTATATACTTCATAGACATCCGTTTGACGGGTAAATTCTGTACTATCCGTTTTATCTGAGATAGATATTTTGCTCGTTGGGAAATGTATGCCATTGCCTTATAGCATCATTTCTGTGAACTAAGAAATTACTTGGGCGGCCTGCTCTGTGGATGAACCATTGATCTTTCAAATTTTGGGATTCATCGAATGGGCCTAGATCTGAGCTGTATAAAAGTATATTTTTAAAAAATTTTATCCAGACTATCTAAAGTTCCATGATCCTTATTCCATGAAGATATTTCCGGTTTATTTTATAACAAAAATAAAAAAAACAAAAACTGATGAACAAAAATAAGGATATTTTGGCATCAGCGTTTAGGCTATTTGTTTTTATATCCGAGAAAAAATAACCCGCTTAATGACAATTTGACAGACTGCTCCCAGGAGGCAGTTTTCTTTCGTTTTGTTAAACGATTCGCAAATGCATCAAACCATGTTTTCACCTTTGCTAACTTATTTATGCCGCAAGATGATGATAAGACAAAATTATAACCAGCAGTTGTTTTAGATTGCTTCAGTTTTAGGATTCCGTTCCCGCGAGAAAATGAGTCGTGGGCCCCTCGTCAAAAAGTAGTGGGCCACGTGAAAATATGGGGGCCAACAAATTTTTCGAAAATGGCTTATTTGGAAGTTAAAATGCATGATCATGTCAATTTGCGACCATTCTCTTCAAAAAATGGCGTGAAATGTGATCTCTTAAAGTCGAGGGTTGGCCCCCCAATTTTCACGGTTATCTTTTTGACGGTGGTCGTGGGTCGGCCCTTAAGTTCACACGAGCTTTAATTTTGAATAAGAATGACCCCAGAGTTGTCACACACATTGAGCAGCGAATTTGTTGTGATTTCTAAGAAAAACGTATCTCTGATGCTAGTGGACTGGCCGAAAACTGTCATCGATCGGCTGTCTGGCATATCTAGGCAAGTTTTTCCTTGGAATAAATAACTTAAGCTCTCATTTCTCTCAGTGATTTTCGCTACATGATGAATTCAATCGTGAAATGTTGCGATAAACATTTTTGGTTGCGATACTTTACACATTTGCATGACGCATCGATGACAATGCATATAATTACTCAAAATTCCTGACTTACCCTGAACTTCATATCATTCTTTATATCATTCTGACCATGATTCTGACTATGCCTGAATTTCAATGCTTGTCAATTTTTTCGTCAATCAAGGTTGCAAGTTGTATTATTGTTCATTCATTAAATTGTGAATGAATGGAAGAATCCTCAATGAGTGTTGCATAATATCTCGGTCGCTTCAAGTCTGTTATACAGTGAGGAAGAGAAGGGAGAGAGAATTCTATTAATAGAAGCGCGCTTTGTCCACACAGATCTAGAAAGGGATAGATGGACTACTCACCGATTTGCGTGAAGCCTGCTTTCCCTGCCACGCGCGCGCGCACAATCCCGGTATGTAGGCAAGAAACAAATGTCGGCATGCACGTGTCTGTGAGAATGTAATGATAACAAGCACATTAACTTTCAACGACGATAATAATTGATAACGAATCATAGGAATGTTGACAATTCCTGATGACCTGCAATGTCATACTTTCTCACTCATCATGATTTCTTACATAAATGTAGCTTAAATAGAAAATTAGGTGCATGCGAAGTAACGTTTTATTCAAAAGAAAACTCGGTAAATCAAAATTTATTTGCCTCTAAAGAGAATCAGCTTCATTGCCTGCTGACCAGGCCCGTCGTCAGAATGGATTTACAGGGGGGGCTCAGCTTTTGACTGGAGGGGCAAGCGTTTGTGATTTTTATATTCAATGAAGCACATAACCAATATACCTAATCATGCATATTTGACATTCCTGTGCTTCACATATCTGTATTTTCGTACTTTCTATTGTAATCGCAAGTTAGCTAAATTAAAACATGCACAGATTAAGTATTCAAATTTAATTCAAAAAAGTTGTAAGCGTTTGTGAACATTGCTAAAGGTCTTCAAGACAGACTGAACGTCAATATTTTCCACCCTATCTTTCTCAAAAGTCAAAAAGCACAAACTGGCTCGTCGAGACTGCGCCATGCTTCGTCGTTGTGGCCGATCAATGCGGGTAAGTGCCGAAAACGACGCCTCACAGACAGCAGTGGAACAGGCCATTGTTGACACCGCCGCAAATAAATCGTATGTGCACTGGAAGGCCTCTCTTTGATTACGCAAAACATCGAGAAGTGTGGAAGTAGGCCTCCCGTCGATTTTCTTCTTGAGATAGCGTCTCACCAAATCTAATTCGCCTTCATCTGGAATCGTAATTCCCAGTCGGCTGAGCGGGTCAATCGTAGTCTTGATTAAAAATTCGTCTCCGTCTGGTATAGTTCCCTACAGAAAATAAAAAAAGCAACTACTAAATTTTCAGTAGCTAACTATTACAGCACCATTAAGTTTAGAATTTAATCTTCGATAGTAAAGAATTAAAACACACGGCTTGCATATGAATTCTCCAGCTATGGACATTTGATGATGGATTTTGCTTGTTATATGATGATCTTATCACAAAATAGTTCGATTTGGTAAATGAAGTCTAGAAAATATTTCATAAAAGGAATCTAGATATGTCAATCGAGACAATGATTAGTCAATGACGATAACAAATAGGCCTAAAAGCAAGATTATTATTTGACTTTATGAAAATAGATGTTAATGCTATTTATATATTTATTATTGTTCACATGCAAAACCTGTTAACGACATTTTATTTTCCTATGTATTGTTTGAGCAGAAGAGAAACTTACTTGCAAAGCCTTGTACAACCAATCCTTTTCTTCAAAGCGTCTATAAAGTTCCTGTGTGACAAGGTCGATGATTTCGAAGTACACTGCCTTGGTGTTTATGCTGTCTATATCAGATTGATGGCCACTGACAGCCGCAAGAACAACACTGTCTCTCAGAAGGGTACTTATTTTTCTCTTGCGAGATGGATGGTCACTTTTTTGGTCCTTTATGAAAGCATTACTTTCTGTCAATATATCACTGAATACCTCTTCACTTCTCATTTCATTGAGCATTTCTTTGACCTGTGAGATTAATTCCATGGCTTTTCGCAGATCACATGCATGACTTTGCAATGCTTTGTCGATTGGCATCAAAATCCCCAGTATGCGCTTCATAACAACAGCTATGAACATGAAATTAGGTCGACACAAAATTTTTCGCAATCCGATGGCTTTCGATGGTAGATCGCCCTCCAAATTCATTGACTTACTGATCTCTTTCAACGTTGAGACAATTTCTGCATGGTTGTCAATAAGACGCTTTGTGGCATCGTGATGTCCTGACCAACGTGTCTCGAGTAATGGCTTCAATTTCGTCTCATTGTACATATCAACAATTGATTGGCATTTGAAAAATTTGTATATCACTGCACACTGATCGAAGTAGTACCTCACTGCTGAGATAGTAGAAACTAGATCCACAATAACCAAATGAAGTCGGTGGTTAAAACAATGTACGTATGGTACCTCTTTTCCGGCTCTTCTCTGTATGATAGCTTGCACTCCTGCGAGTCTGCCACTCATTGAACTGGCTCCATCATAGCATTGGGTAAGCAATCGCTCCATCGGAAGGTTGTACTTTGCCAAGCTCTCCAAAATAACGTCGGTCATCGATGAGGCATCCAGTTTCGCAGACATAGGCATGCAGAGAAGGCATTCTTCCACTTTCCCATTCTTAACAAATCGAACTGAAATGGAGATATTTTCGATGTTGCTCTTGTCACGCGTTCCATCTGTTAAAAGTGTAAAAAACGGAACGTCAGCGTTTAGGCAGTCGGATGCTACTCTTCTTGCAACGACGTTTGCAAGAGTGTCAATTAAATCATTTTGAATTTTAGGAGATGTGTAGGTGGAATTGCGAGGAATTCCGGGCTCAATGTCAGCAAGCTTTTTATCCTTTCGAAGAGTGTATTTGAACATCTTGATAAATACACCACTGTCTGAATCATCACCCCTAAATGGCAATTCGTTAGTTGCCAAAAATTGTACTATCTCAATCAAGGACTGGACATAATATCTCCTCTTTTCTAGAATGTCGGAGTTCGGGAGGTAAGATATCGATGTTTTGCTGTCCTCTCTGTTTTTCTGCTCATTCCAAGCAATGGTTGAATTTCTGTGCGTCGTAGTTTCAGCATGCTGAACAAATCCCTTTCTTTTGTCTCCAAGAGCGGTTTTCCATGCTCTGTAACCTGCCTTGATGAAGACCGACTCAAATGAAGACCGACTCAACAAAACAGTGGTGAAGGACTGAAGTGATGAAGTCATAAATTATTCGCAATGAGTAACAGGTGGGAAATGTTCACGCTGAATGAGTCAATAGTTATCGTCAGTCAAAAACTCCATTCACAATGCAATGGAATTATGCTATTAGGCTTTTCTTGTATGACCATTGCCATCAACTAAAAGTAGACACATGTGAACATTATTTAACAGGAGGGGCGAAATTTTTAACAGGGGGGGCGGCGCCCCCCTTGCCCCCCCGCTGGCGACGGGCCTGCTGCTGACGTGATAGGACTTTTGAATTAAAGATATTACGTTCAAAATATATCTTACCGTACCGAAAGAGGCGAATTTTGACATAATGCGACGTGATCAGCCTGATAAGTTTTGTTAGATGATCAGAGTCTTGATGAAAGTCATGGTCATGAAAGTGGTCTGCAAAAAGGGTAGGAAATAAAGTTTTTACATCAACTTTCTGCAGGACAAAATGTTCAATTTTCAAATCAATGTTCGATACTGTGGGGAGGAGGGTCACATCGTGAACACCCGGAAAAAGAGAGCGCAAAGCTACTTCAGCAATTTTTACGATACTATATACAGCGAAACTAGGAGTGGATAGGCCTCCTCTCTGCTTTGCTGAAAACAAACGGGTGAAAGATACATCCTTCATACTGTCTTCATCGCTCTCAAACAACGCACCATTGCATTGTCATCAGCCATAACATTAGCATTTCTCGAAGGTTTTATTAAGTTATTTATCAAGAGGGACTTGAACGCGGTTTTGAATTGTTGCACGGATGGATTATTGTTGAAGCCACCACGCTGCCGTATCTTGCTGAATAAGATCTCGAGATGATCCTGCGATTTTATTTAATGATAAAATCGCCATTTAGCGTCGGTAGAATGCATGTCTAATTCAATTTTATCTTGTTGAAGTATTGCGACATCGCCACACTGTGTTATGACACTCATCCCAGCTTCGTTAAGTACACAAATTTTGTCACCCTTATCAAATAAATCATCATCAATTGAAAACAACACCACAGGTGTCAATTGCGATCAGCTCAGCGGCCGTCATTTCTTGCCTACATACCGGGAGCAGGCGTGGCGGCGATGGGAAGTTTTCAGGCTTCACGGCTGAAATAGGGAAACGCGGAAAGCAGTCCATCTATCCCTTTCTAGATCTGTGTTTGTCCAGTCCAGCCCGATAACAGATAACTTTCTCGTGCGCCTTCGATAGCGCAGCGCAATTAGAAGATCACATTTCAACTCGAGGGTTGAAATAGAGGTCATCGCTTCATTTCACAAAGAGAAATAGCGCAGAATAATCTAGACGATTCATTTGTGTCTCTACCTTAGGAGCTGTCTGACTGACACCTGTGGTCATCGCTGTGTAAATTGATTGATCTTATTAATGGATTATAAATCAAATTACAATAAAGAAAATGCGAGGAATATCCTGAGCCGAAAAATTGATGGAATGGATTATTTATCAAACGCAATTCGTATCAGGTAAGTCGAATGAAGTGATGATAGATAAATTTAGCAAATAATAGCGGTTAACCTGCGCACTACACATTATACCAAACACTGAATTAATTGAAATATTTCAACAGATAACTTTTGAATTAGATGTGATGTAAAAAAATGTTCCTCTGGTTATAAATGTTTGACTATAGGTAAAGCAAGCCAATATTTCACGACCATTCAGATCGAATCGTGCGGACAGACTGACATCGTAAACGAATCCCTTCGTATGAATACGGTAAATCCAGTCGAAGCTCGTTAATTCGGACACGGAAGACTTCGGTCAATTAAGATCATACGGCCGCGGTATTTTTTTGTATATTTGGCGGCTTATATAAGTTGCTTTTGAATTCAGACTTTCAATAAATAATTACAGACTTTCAATCCTACCAGCCGCACCAGTGGCTCGTAGCTCAGTTGGTTAGAGCACAGGTCTGGTTAACTAACCTTGGTCGTAGGTTTGAATCCTACCAGCCGCACATCTTTTGCATGGCAATCTGATCTATCGTGTATTTAATCTCATTGTTGTTAATAATTAAGAGATAGAAAACCCGGTATTTATGCTCTTAATTATCGAGCTTTGACTGCAAGATACTTTGCACAGCGTTGGCGCTAACTGATGGTTCGCTGCAATGAGATAAAGTCAATTCTGGCGACGTGACATTAGACGGGCAAAATCAATCAATGCGGCATGTAAAAACCAATGAAACAGATTAAGTTAACAAAGGACTTTAATTAAATATCTTTAATAAGTAGGAAACACCGTTGTACTCTTATTAAAGATATTCAATTAAATTAAGTTAAGTTAATCTGTTTCATTGGTTTTTACATGCCGTATTGATTGATTTTGCCCGTCAAATGTCACGTCGCCAGAATTGAATCGAGCTTTGACTGTATGTACAAATTCATTTTTATACTGATTCGTACACAGATATTCTGCTATTACTGTCCTGTTTCATCTACCGCTTTATCTCTACTGCGTTGACAGCCATGTTGATATGCATTGAATTTTCGGAACATAGCAATGTACAGTCTGCCCTGACGATACGGCCTACATGGTCTTGATATAATCCCTTGCTTTACATACAACAGGATTTCGAAGAGCTTCTCAAATTTTTCATCAGACATCCTACCGTGTTCTCAGTAGATATTCTGTATCTAACAAATGAAACGGAAGTGCTGAATTATTTATGAATTCTAAAATCTTCGGTTATTGATTAAGCCTATCTCTATAATACAGAGTGGATTACATTACAAACAACCGTGTCCTTAATCAGCTTTAAACTCGAACGTAATAATATCCTCCTATGTATAATTGTAATATTTGATATTGCTCGGTCGATCAATTTTTCAGTCTCTTCGTGAGATTTTATTGCCAACCCAACATTTTAATGAAATCCGTTTCATATGCTTGGGATAGTATGCTGGCCTATAACACTCCTGATCGCCTCTCTCCAGACAAATATTTCCTTTTTATAATTGCAGGGTTATATGATCATCCAATTATGCCGTGTGAGTGATATTATCATTTTCTTATAAACATTAACATGAAATTATGAAGCAAGAGCTAAGGAAACAATTTCTAAAATTGTAATGATGTATAGGCTATTTCTAACAATGATATTACATAATCTTGAGATCCTTCTTTCATATTTCAGACGTTATGGTCTTCAGTCTTCGCGTAACTCGTCACTGCCTCCGAATGTTTCGGTTCTAATAGAGTGTTATTATTTTTCTATTAGTACATGGAACACTTAGTGGAGTGACACTATCGACCTGCGTGAATAAAAATCTAAGGTAGGTTCAATAGTTTTCAGATTTATGCCACTTGCCACCCTTCTTGCGTTGTAGTTTTTAGTAGTACAACGCAAGGGGGGTGGCATTTTTTTTGGAAAGTCAAGGGCTGGCCCTCGACTTTTTGACGACTTTTCGAGGGACTCGCCCTCGTCTTTTAGTCGTGGGCCGGCCCTCGAGGGTCCGCGGACATATTTTCTCGCGGGTTATAATACATAGTGTTGAAAAATCAAGAAAACTATAATGTTAGAAAATTGACAAGAATGAATGTCTTTTTATAATTTGTAATGTACAGACTGCATGAGGACATTTCTTTAACTGCCATGAGTAGTAATAAAGTGACAAACACCCGACCGGCGCGCCCCCCTCCCCTCCCCTCCCCCCTCTGGAACGACAGAGGTTGTGGTCTGTCGTGGTGTGCCGGCCAGGTTGGTTCACGTTCACAACATGTTCGCTGACTCCCCCCCTCCCCCTCCCCCTCCCCCCCTCGAAAACGACAGAGTGTGAGACTCGGATGTGTTGGTCTCGTATGGGTTGACGTGGCCGACCGCCTACGTTGACGTGGGCGACCGTCTAGGTTGACGTGGGCGACCGTCTAGGTTGGCGTGGTGGAATGGTGAAACGGACTTTAGATTCGTGATCAGCGTAAAATTCCGCATCGGTATGGTGAATTTGAAGTCAATCGGCGAGAATAATATGTTTCTTCAAAATTTTGGCAGAGTTAAAATTTGGGACGTTTTGGTCTGTAGCGCCCAAACGAAGCATCGGATGAGAAAACGGAGGCCAGATTCGGATTCAGCGTGAAATTCTGCATCGGTATGGTGAATTTGAACGCCATCGGAGAGAAAAAATTTTCGCTGACTCCCCCCCCCTCTGGACAGCTCGCTTCGATTTTGGCTTCCAGTGGACGGATTTTGTCGTGCCATAGCTCGTTTGAAAGCTAAGAGTGAGACAAATTCACTGAAAGAATCGGCTTGTTCCTGTCTGTCTTCGTTTAGATGTGAGACGCCATTTAAGATTTTGGGACATTGGCGAAAAACGACAGAGTTAGAATTTGGGACGTTTTGGGCTCTAGCTTCAAAACGAAGCATCGGATGGGAAAACGGATTTCAGATTTGGAATCAGCGTGAAATTCTCTATCTGTATGGTGAGTTTCAAGTCAATCGGCGAGAAAAAATTTTACTGACCTCCCTCCCCCCCTCTGGACAGCTCGCTTCGATCTTGGCTTCCAGTGGACGGATTTTGTCGTGCCATAGCTCGTTTGAAAGCTAAGAGTGAGACAAATTCACTGAAAGAATCGGCTTGTTCCTATCTGTCTTCGTTTAGATGTGAGACGCCATTTAAGATTTTGGGACATTGGCAAAAAACGACAGAGTTAGAATTTGGGACGTTTTGGGCTGTAGCTTCAAAACGAAGCATCGGATGAGAAAACGGATTTCATATTTGGAATCAGCGTGAAATTCTCTATCTGTATGGTGAGTTTCAAGTCAATCGGCGAGAAAAAGTTTCGCTGACGTCCCTCCCCCTCTGGACAGCTCGCTTCGATTTTGGCTTCCAGTGGACGGATTTTGTCGTGCCATAGCTCGTTTGAAAGCTAAGAGTGAGACAAATTCACTGAAAGAATCGGCTTGTTCCTATCTGTCTTCGTTTAGATGTGAGACGCCATTTAAAATTTTGGGAGATTGTCGAAAAACGACAGAGTTAGAATTTGGGACGTTTTGGGCTGTAGCTTCAAAACGAAGCATCGGATTGGAAAACGGATTTCAGATTTGGAATCAGCGTGAAATTCTCTATCAGCATGGTAAGTTTCAAGTCAATCGGAGATTTTGAAGTCAATCGGAGAGAAAAATTTTCAACATTTTTCGAAAAAACGACTGCCTTGCGATGGCTGCCTACTGTAGAGCCAAAACGAAGCATCGGATGGGAAAACGGAGGCCAGATTCGGATTCAGCGTCAAATTCTACATGGCAATGGTGCATTTCCAGCTCAATCGGAGCGCTAAAACCGGAGATAGACGGATTTTTAGTGTTTGGATGATGGGTATTACGTCATCAGCTGATCGCCACACACTATATAAGCTGGGAACCGACAGAGACTTGTCATTTAGAGGAGAACGATCGTCAGAGGTAGGTCGTCTCTCTGAGCTCCGATGATAGCTTCGGACATTCCAAATTCCGAGTTTCTGTAAGAAACCGACTTAGAAAATTTCATTGCTGATATCAGCTAAGGCGTCAGACTTAGAGGTTCGCCAGGAGATGGCCTTCGTCTCCAGGCCATAAAAGACTCCAAAACTTTAAAGGCTTGTAACTTTGCTTCTACAAGTCCGTTTGACTTGATTCAAAAAAGGTTCGGTCGCTATTGACCTGCCCTAAGTGATGAACTACTTATAAAATTTCATAAGTAGTGCTAAAAAGTTGAAAAATTTAAATTCACTAGTTTTGGAGGTTTTCTGGGGTTTTCGACCCTGCTGAAGTCAATGAAAGCATTTTTAATGATGTCTGAGCCAGTCTTCTCATGGTATAAGCGGCTTTTCACTGAAAGCGAGCAAGACACGGAGAGTTTTGCTGTAATATTCCACTGACAGGGTGTTCCTTCGGGACGGCGGACGATGCCGTAGTGACAAGTGTGGCAAGGGAATGTGTCATATTTGAGACCGTAACCGCTGGGACAACTCATGTCTCATGTTGGGCATTTGACACAGCTCTCAACGTAGCACTTTGAACGCCAATCGGTTGAGTCTTAGCTATCTTGTCATGGGTGGCCTCTAAACATCTCCATTGCAAAACGCTGGTGAATCAAGCTCTCTACGGCTTGCTATCAAGCTGCTAAAAGTCTGTCCACCTCTTACCAACTCTACAGGTTTTCATGTCTGAGCCAGCCTTCTCATGGTATAAGCGGCTTTTCACTGAAAGCGAGCAAGACACGGAGAGTTTTGCTGTAATATTCCACTGACAGGGTGTTCCTTCGGGACGGCGGACGATGCCGTAGTGACAAGTGTGGCAAGGGAATGTGTCATATTTGAGACCGTAACCGCTGGGACAACTCATGTCTCATGTTGGGCATTTGACACAGCTCTCAACGTAGCACTTTGAACGCCAATCGGTTGAGTCTTAGCTATCTTGTCATGGGTGGCCTCTAAACATCTCCATTGCAAAACGCTGATGAATCAAGCTCTCTACGGCTTGCTATCAAGCTGATCAAAGCAATAACTTGGGATGTTTCCTCAAGGTTTTCAAGTATGCTGAGTTCAAATCTGCTATCAGATTTCAAATTTAACTAAGTCTATGGCAGCTTTGAGGGGTTAGATCCCAGCTACTGTTCACTACCTTTGACTCGACGTTGCTGTTACCACTTCGGGGCAGTGACAATGATGTCTTCAGCTGTAAATAGCGGGTATCGGGGAAGATCTCTCACTTCCCTAGTGATCAGTACAAGGCCTTCGGGCTGTCGACGGGATCGAGTGCCACTCACTACACTCAAATCTATCATTCCTCACTAAGTGTAAATTACTGACTATACATTTGTCCTGCTATCAGGTTGTTTTGACTTGCTATCTAGTTGAATAGTCTCTTGCTATCAAGAGATTCACCTCTGCTCATAAAGCACATCATCGCTGTAATACCTCCTTTGCTCGAGCGTTCCTTCGGACGGCGGGTACTGCCGTAGAGGGATTGTGTTGCACGGGTTGTTCGTCGTTTGTTAGACCGAAACCTCTGAGCCGTTGCTCATGTTGGGCGTTCGACTTCATACTCAACGTGACGCTTTCTCTCACCAGGTCAGAGTACTTCAGCCATTCGACAAAGGTTAGTCTTTATGATATGGAGTAGAGTGAAATGTAATTCATTAGATGTCCCTTCAATGATTGCTCCCATGATAAACGTTGATGAGACAAATGAAATGATTCTCATCTTCCCTTTTCAATGATTGAAATCTACTAACACACTACCGTATAATCGTCCACTATGGGGCAAGACATGATAGAGCCTCCACGCGGTTCGCACTGGGCAGTCTTTAGACTGGCGAATACTATCATTAAGTTGAATCTGCTATCAGTCAACTTGAACGTTGCGTCGCGTTAGAGGGTATATAAACCACTGCCTCTCATTTCATTTCATTTCAATCATGCAGACGCCGAACAGTCAAGTCAGCTCTCCTCGCGGACCGCAGTTAAGGCCGCGAAATTTATTTGAGGAGTTTGTCAGGCTAGAGGAGCAAGACAGAGTTTTTAATAATCTTGCTCGGATTGACAATCCGATGACAGCAACTGCTGTCAATCCAACGGAATGGCGCTACATTCCACTTTTTAGCCATGTACCAGTTAGTGTGGAAGTCGACAGTGCTACCAAAGAGAGAGTCAAAGACTCTCTCAGTAGAATTGGTAGGGTGTAAGATGACGTTACTCCCGAGAACGAACCATCGGCTCTCTTAAGGGCCACCATGGGGCAAGACATGATAGAACCTCCACGCGGTTTGCCCTGGGCAGTCTTCGGACTGGCGAATACTATCATTAAGTTGAATCTGCTATCAGTCAACTTGAACGTTGCAAATGAAGTTCGGTGTAATACTTCCTTTCGACGGGCGTTCCTGTAAAGGGCGGCGGTGAAACCCGTAGCTATGTATACCGCAAGGGACATTCGGCAATGGTCAATCTTGTTAAACCTCTCTGCGTCATGTTTGCAAGTGATTGCCTCTGTCTCAACGTAGTATGCATTCGCGCCAGGGCGACATTTAGCCAACTGTCGAAGGTTGCCTAAAACTATCCATTGCATACATTATGAGAACCATGAGTTCTACCTGTCTCTATCAATGAGATGAATTGATGAATGGAATGAAATGGGAGGACACTCACGCGCCACACGCAACATAACACACTTCTCTCTTCCGTAGTCTAACAAGCTCTTTACACATGGATCGCAGTCGATTGCTATCCCTGTATCATGTAAGCTATCTAAATTTTATTTAACACTATTTCATCTACCATCATCAGCCATATGAAGTGTCATAAGATTTACAAGTTAGACTAAGCGTGCTACTATTTCCAAATGAAAAAGTATACATGGTTAAATCATCCACTGAAGCCCCATTCAAGTAAGTCAGTATGAAAGCAAAGATAATATGAAATAAAAATTTATTATGGCATGTATTTCAAAAGGTCTTCATCGTCAATATCGTCCCAGAGTCTGGCTTCACATAGATTACAAAAACAGTTCACTTGCTTCAATCGTTCTTCTACCGCGAGTCTCACTTTGTCGATATACTCCCACTCCGCTATAGTTCGTGGCTGGGAGTTAGGGGTGTACCATTCCCATAATTGGTGGAGGAATTTGGTGCTGGCGATCTCCATCACTATTCGTGAGTGTCGTTAGAAAGTGTATCATGGTTTGTAAAAGTTTTACTGCAACACAGGTTGATGTATAGTTAGAAAAGTTTGATCATCAACGTTGTATTCGTAAGTCTAGTCAGAAACTTTATCATGTTGTACAAAAGTTTTATTGCAACACAGGTTGATGTATAGTTAGAAAGTTTGATCATCAACGTTTTATTTGTAAGTCTAGTCAGAAAGTGCATCATGGTTTGCAAAGTTAGTGTAGTCAAATAATTTTACTGTGACACCCGTTTGAGAAAGTAAAGTCTGATCATCGAAGTTGTATTCGTGAGTGTCGTTAGAAAGTGTATCATTGTTTGTAAAAGTTTTACTGCAACACAGGTTGATGTATAGTTACAAAAGTTTGATCATGACGTTTTATGAAACACACATGTCATGAAATGTAAGCGTTAGTGTAGTCAAATAATTTACCGCGACGCACGTTTGTGAAAATAAAGTTTGATCATTGACGTTATATGACTGACCGAACTCATCACAGCACTAGAAAGTTTTAGAAGGTTTTATTTACTGCACAGTGTAGATTGTCTTGTAACTTACTTTCACAGTGTTAGAAAGTTTTATTGGAGACAGTTGCCAAATGTTTCCCTATTAGAAATTCAAACTTCATGACTGTTAGATTAGCTTCATCAGGTTTAGTAAAAGCAGTTTTCTACTGCAGTAAGACTGCGAGTTTAGAATGTTATATGAAAACAGTGTTCATCACAGCGCTAGAAAGTTTTACTGCGCTGTGTAGATTGTTTCACACAAGGTCTTATAGTCAGCGTTGAATGTTTTATAAAACCAGATGTTGTCACACACGTTGAGTGTATGAGAGCTAGTTCCATGACATTGAATCGCATGGATTGTAAAGTTCATAATCCAAGGCTAGGCTCCTGTACGGTTGGATTTAGGGTTTTATATTACATGCGTTAACTGTTCGTGTAGAATATGTGAAGCAGATGTTCGCTTAAATGCAAATGTTGAAATAAGTTTGTAAGAAATCTTTGACAGGTTGTTGTGAAACGTAGCGAACGTTGAAGAAATGTTTCTGCAGTCACACTCGTTAGCGTGCCAGCTTTACTAAATGTATTCTATTCTCCAATGAGGATTGTTGTCTAATGAGAATCAAGCCTTCCACAGTGAGAATCATTCCATCGTTGAATCATACAAGTGATGGACGCACATTCTCTCTTTGGGATATCATTTTCAAAGTGAATGGGCTATATTATGGTCAGCACAAGGATAACAAAATAGCCTCTCTCTCGATATACACTGAATCCATCCTATATATTCCAAAGCCACCCAACGTAGATGACATTATTGACTTCCTTAACGGGGGTGGTACGAAGCGCAAGTCGGAGAAGAATGCTACATCAAAACGCAAATCAAAGAAGGAGAATTACTAGTCCTTTCCTAACTCTACCCTATGACAATTCGCTTATGTGCTTTGAGTTTCGTAGACGTGGTCTTATTAGATACATTTTACTTCTTCGTTGCCATCATATCATTTGTGTATTTTGTCGTGAAAAGCATCGATGTAATTCTTCATTTTGTAATATGTTATAGAACGCTTCCTTAGATGTGTAAATTTCCGTTTTAGGCTTCTATCATCATTTTTATGGATTGTGAGGGTGAACCTGTACAGGAGCTCAGTGCTATTGCTATGAACAATTGGACATATCAGATTGTTAGTGTCTATCATCAACATGCCAACTGCGATCCCAATGTTGATCAATGGGCGAGAAAACACATTCATGGAATTAATCTGAAATATTTGCAAGACTATGGCTTTTCTTGTGAGAGTGCTCTTCTTATTGACTTTAAACGATGGTTAGCTGCTTTCAATGTTATACGCATCTTTTGTAATAATCCTGGTAAGGAGAGGAAAGTATTTCCCAATCTAATCATTGATGATATTTTGCTCCCGCCTTGGGATAGTAGAGTGAATCAACATTATCATGAAGTCACGAAACGTTTTAAGGATTTGTGTGTTCCTATTTTGTCTGTTGGTTGTAGTAGCTACGTTCATAACCAATGCTTCTTTCCTCCTTACCTCAACACTGCCAAAGTCCTGTATGGTTATCATTGCTCGCTGTATGATAGTTACCAGCTGTATCTATTTTATCTCTTTCAAACCATTGATTTATAATGCATGCTTGTTATAGTGATTCAATAAATGTTACTATGAGAAGAGTTGTTGTTTTCATGCAATGAATGGGTTAGATAAAGGGCGATCATGTCTTTCTCAAACGACTGCGGAACATTGATTTCCATGATGAAGATTTAAACAGTTAGATTCGATGACAAATAAGATTTATTAGTTTGCAAGTTAGACTAAGCGTTCTATTATTTGTAAATGAAAGATATAGTCTCAACAGTGTGTACGTTAGAAATAAAGTTTTATCTGTTTGTAAAATGAGATTGTAGGATTTACTAGTTTGCAAGTTAGACTAAGCGTTCTACTATTTGTAAATGAAAGATATAGTTTCAATAGTTTACAGATTACAAAATAAAGTTTCAATAGTGTTTATGTTAAAAATAAAGTTTAAGCTGTTTGTGTGTTAGAAATAGAATAAAGTTTCAACAGTTTGTTGATTAAAAATAAAGTTTCAACAGTGTGTACGTTAGAAATAAAGTTTTATCTGTTTGTAAATGAGATTGTAGGATTTACTAGTTTACAAGTTAAGAATAAAGTTTTATCTGCTTGTATGTCAGAAATGAAATAAAGTTTCACCAGTTTAAAAGTTAAGAATAAAGTTTCAATAGTGTGTATGTTAAGAATAAAGTTCTGTCTGTTTATATGTTAGAAATAAAATGAAGTTTCGCCAGTTTACAAGTTAAGAATAAATTTTATCTGCTTGTATGTTAGAAATGAAATAAAGTTTCACCAGTTTACAAGTTAAAAATAAAGTTTCAATAGTTTGCAAGTTAAAACTAATGTTTCAATAGTCCGTATGTTAAGAATAAAGTTTTATCTGTTTGTATGTTAGAAATAAAATGAAGTTCCACCAGTTTACAAGTTAAGAATAAAGTTTTATCTGCTTGTATGTTAGAAATGAAATAAAGTTTCACCAGTTTACAAGTTAAAAATAAAGTTTCAATAGTTTGCAAGTTAAAACTAATGTTTCAATAGTGCGTATGTTAAGAATAAAGTTCTATCTGTCTATATGTTAGAAATAAAATGAAGGTTCACCAGTTTACAAGTTAAGAATAAAGTTTTATCTGTTTGTATGTTGGAAATAAAATGAAGCTTCGCCAGTTTACAAGTTAAAAAATAAAGTTTCAATAGTGTGTACGTTAGAAATAAAGTTTCAATAGCGTGTATGTTAAGAATAAAGTTTTATCTGTTTGTATGTTAGAAATAAAATGAAAGTTCATCAGTTTACAAGCTAATAATAAAGTTTTACCTGTTTGTATGTTAGAAATAAAACAAAGTTTCAACCGTTAACAAGTTAAAAATAAAGTTTCAGATGAAAATAAAGTTTCAATAGTGTATATGATGGAAATAAAGTTTAAGCGCTTTGTGCGTTAGAAATAAAGTTTCAGCCGTTTACAAGTTAAAAATAAAGTTTCAATAGTGTATATGTTAAGAATAAAGTTCTATCCGTTTGTATGTTAGAAATAAAAATGAAGGTTCACCAGTTTACAAGTTAAGAATAAAGTTTTATCTGCTTGCATGTCAGAAATGAAATAAAGTTTCACCAGTTTAAAAGTTAAGAATAAAGTTTCAATAGTATGTATGTTGAGAATAAAGTTCTATCTGTTTATATGTTAGAAATAAAATGAAGTTTCGCCAGTTTACAAGTTAAGAATAAATTTTATCTGCTTGTATGTTAGAAGTGAAATAAAGTTTCACCAGTTTACAAGTTAAAAAATAAAGTTTCAATAGTGTGTACGTTAGAAATAAAGTTTCAATAGTGTGTATGTTAAGAATAAAGTTTTATCTGTTTGTATGCTAGAAATAAAACAAAGTTTCAACCGTTAACAAGTTAAAAATAAAGTTTCAGATTAAAATAAAGTTTCAATAGTGTGTATGATGGAAATAAAGTTTAAGCGCTTTGCGCGTTAGAAATAAAGTTTCAGCCGTTTACAAGTTAAAAATAAAGTTTCAATAGTGTGTATGTTAAGAATAAAGTTCTATCTGTCTATATGTTAGAAATAAAATGAAGGTTCACCAGTTTACAAGTTAAGAATAAATTTTTATCTGCTCGTATGTTAGAATTAAAACAAAGTTTCACCAGTTTACAAGTTAAAAAATAAAGTTTCAATAGTGTGTACGTTAGAAATAAAGTTTCAATAGCGTATATGTTAAGAATAAAGTTTTATCTGTTTGTGTGTTAGAAATAAAATGAAGGTTCATCAGTTTACAAGTTAATAATAAAGTTTTATCTGTTTGTATGTTAGAAATAAAACAAAGTTTTAACCGTTAACAAGTTAAAAATAAAGTTTCAATAGTTTGCAAGTTAAAACTAATGTTTCAATAGTGCGTATGTTAAGAATAAAGTTTTATCTGTTTGTATGTTGGAAATAAAATGAAGCTTCGCCAGTTTACAAGTTAAGAATAAAGTTTTATCTGCTTGCATGTTAGAATTAAAACAAAGTTTCACCAGTTTACAAGTTAAAAAATAAAGTTTCAATAGTGTTCACGTTAGAAATAAAGTTTCAACCGTTTACAAGTTAAAAATAAAGTTTCAACAGTGTCTACGTTAGAAATAACGTTTTATCTGTTTGTAAAGTACGATCGTAGGATTTACTAGTTTGCAAGTTAGACTCAGCATTCTACTAGTTGTAATTGAAAATATCGTTTCAACAGTTTACAGATTAAAATAAAGTTTCAATAGTGTGTATGATGGAAATAAAGTTTAGGCGCTTTGTGCGTTAGAAATAAAGTTTCAGCCGTTTACAAGTTAAAAATAAAGTTTCAACAGTGTGCACGTTAGAAATAAAGTTTCAACAGTTTACAAGTTGAAAAATAAAGTTTCAACAGTGTGTACGTTAGAAATAAATGAAAGTAAGAACTTCATCGTATGAGTATTCAAAGCATGTTTTGTAAATCAAATGTGTATAGTCCTGACATGATAGAATCGTGTTAGAAATAAAGTTTCAGCCGTTTACAAGTTAAAAATAAAGTTTCAACAGTGTGTACGTTAGAAATAAAGTTTTAGCTGTTTATATGTTAGAAACAAAATAAAGTTTCAACAGTTTACAAGTTGAAAAATAAAGTTTCAACACTGTGTACGCTAGAAATAAATGAAAGAAAAGAACTTCATCGTATGAGTATTCAAAGCATGTTTCGTAAATCAAATGTGTATAGTCCTGACATGATAGAATCGTGTTAGAAATAAAGTTTCAGCCGTTTACAAGTTAAAAATGAAGTTTCAACAGTGTGTACGTTAGAAATAAAGTTTTAGCTGTTTATATGTTAGAAACAAAATAAAGTTTCAACAGTTTACAAGTTGAAAAATAAAGTTTCAACAGTGTGTACGTTAGAAATAAATGAAAGAAAAGAACTTCATCGTATGAGTATTCAAAGCATGTTTTGTAAATCAAATGTGTATAGTCCTGACATGATAGAATCAAATGAACTTGACAAACGCGTTTGTCAAGTTCATTTGATTCTATCATGTCAGGACTATACACATTTGATTTACAAAACATGCCTTGAATACTCATACGATGAAGTTCTTACTTTCATTTATTTCTAACGTACACACTGTTGAAACTTTATTTTTCAACTTGTAAACTGTTGAAACTTTATTTCTAACGTGCACACTGTTGAAACTTTATTTTTAACTTGTAAACGGCTGAAACTTTATTTCTAACGCACAAAGCGCCTAAACTTTATTTCCATCATACACACTATTGAAACTTTATTTTAATCTGTAAACTGTTGAAACGATATTTTCAATTACAACTAGTAGAATGCTGAGTCTAACTTGCAAACTAGTAAATCCTACGATCGTACTTTACAAACAGATAAAACTTTATTTCTAACGTAGACACTGTTGAAACTTTATTTTTTAACTTGTAAACTGGTGAAACTTTGTTTCAATTCTAACATGCAAGCAGATAAAACTTTATTCTTAACTTGTAAACTGGCGAAGCTTCATTTTATTTCCAACATACAAACAGATAAAACTTTATTCTTAACATACGCACTATTGAAACATTAGTTTTAACTTGAAAACTATTGAAACTTTATTTTTAACTTGTTAACGGTTGAAACTTTGTTTTATTTCTAACATACAAACAGATAAAACTTTATTATTAACTTGTAAACTGATGAACCTTCATTTTATTTCTAACATACAAACAGATAAAACTTTATTCTTAACATACACGCTATTGAAACTTTATTTCTAACGTACACACTATTGAAACTTTATTTTTTAACTTGTAAACTGGTGAAACTTTGTTTTAATTCTAACATACAAGCAGATAAAACTTTATTCTTAACTTGTAAACTGGTGAACCTTCATTTTATTTCTAACATATAGACAGATAGAACTTTATTCTTAACATACACACTATTGAAACTTTATTTTTAACTTGTAAACGGCTGAAACTTTATTTCTAACGCGCAAAGCACTTAAACTTTATTTCCATCATACACACTATTGAAACTTCATTTTCATCTGAAACTTTATTTTTAACTTGTTAACGGTTGAAACTTTGTTTTATTTCTAACATACAAACAGATAAAACTTTATTATTAGCTTGTAAACTGATGAACTTTCATTTTATTTCTAACATACAAACAGATAAAACTTTATTCTTAACATACACGCTATTGAAACTTTATTTTTAACTTGTAAACGGTTGAAACTTTGTTTTAATTCTAACCTACAAATAGATAAAACTTTATTCTTAACATACACACTATTGAAACTTTATTCTTAACTTTTAAACTGGTGAAACTTTATTTCATTTCTGACATGCAAGCAGATAAAACTTTATTCTTAACTTGTAAACTGGTGAACCTTCATTTTTATTTCTAACATACAAACGGATAGAACTTTATTCTTAACATATACACTATTGAAACTTTATTTTTAACGTGTTAACTATGGGAACTTTATTTTTAACTTGTAAACGGTTGAAACTTTGTTTTAATTCTAACCTACAAATAGATAAAACTTTATTCTTAACATACACACTATTGAAACTTTATTCTTAACTTTTAAACTGGTGAAACTTTATTTCATTTCTGACATACAAGCAGATAAAACTTTATTCTTAACTTGCAAACTGGTGAACCTTCATTCTCATTTCTAACATGTAAACAGATAGAACTTTATTCTTAACGTACACACTGTTGAAACTTTATTTTTAACTTGTAAACGGCTGAAACTTTATTTCTAACGCACAAAGCGCTTAAACTTTATTTCCATCATATACACTATTGAAACTTTATTTTCATCTGAAACTTTATTTTTAACTTGTTAACGGTTGAAACTTTGTTTTATTTCTAACATACAAACAGATAAAACTTTATTATTAGCTTGTAAACTGATGAACCTTCATTTTATTTCTAACAAATAAACAGATAAAACTTTATTCTTAACATACACGCTATTGAAACTTTATTTCTAACGTACACACTATTGAAACTTTATTTTTTAACTTGTAAACTGGTGAAACTTTGTTTTAATTCTAACATACAAGCAGATAAAACTTTATTCTTAACTTGTAAACTGGTGAACCTTCATTTTATTTCTAACATACAAACAGATAAAACTTTATTCTTAACATACGCACTATTGAAACATTAGTTTTAACTTGCAAACTATTGAAACTTTATTTTTAACTTGTAAACTGGTGAAACTTTATTTCATTTCTAACATACAAGCAGATAAAACTTTATTCTTAACTTGTAAACTGGTGGAACTTCATTTTATTTCTAACATACAAACAGATAAAACTTTATTCTTAACATACGCACTATTGAAACATTAGTTTTAACTTGCAAACTATTGAAACTTTATTTTTAACTTGTAAACTGGTGAAACTTTATTTCATTTCTAACATACAAGCAGATAAAACTTTATTCTTAACTTGTTAACTAGTAAATCCTACAATCTCATTTACAAACAGATAAAACTTTATTTCTAACGTACACACTGTTGAAACTTTATTTTTAATCAACAAACTGTTGAAACTTTATTCTATTTCTAACACACAAACAGCTTAAACTTTATTTTTAACATAAACACTATTGAAACTTTATTTTGTAATCTGTAAACTATTGAAACTATATCTTTCATTTACAAATAGTAGAACGCTTAGTCTAACTTGCAAACTAGTAAATCCTACAATCTCATTTTACAAACAGATAAAACTTTATTTCTAACGTACACACTGTTGAGACTATATCTTTCATTTACAAATAATAGAACGCTTAGTCTAACTTGCAAACTAATAAATCTTATTTGTCATCGAATCTAACTGTTTAAATCTTCATCATGGAAATCAATGTTCCACAGTCGTTTGAGAAAGACATGATCGCCCTTTATCTAACCCATTCATTGCATGAAAACAACAACTATTCTCATAGTAACATTTATTGAATCACTATAACAAGCATGCATTATAAATCAATGGTTTGAAAGAGATAAAATAGATACAGCTGGTAACTATCATACAGCGAGCAATGATAACCATACAGGACTTTGGCAGTGTTGAGGTAAGGAGGAAAGAAGCATTGGTTGTGAACGTAGCTACTACAACGAACAGACAAAATAGGAACACATAAATCCTTAAAACGTTTCGTGACTTCATGATAATGTTGATTCACTCTACTATCCCAAGGCGGGAGCAAAATATCATCAATGATTAGATTGGGAAATACTTTCCTCTCCTTACCAGGATTATTACAAAAGATGCGTATAACATTGAAAGCAGCTAACCATCGTTTAAAGTCAATAAGAAGAGCACTCTCACAAGAAAAGCCATAGTCTTGCAAATATTTCAGATTAATTCCATGAATGTGTTTTCTCGCCCATTGATCAACATTGGGATCGCAGTTGGCATGTTGATGATAGACACTAACAATCTGATATGTCCAATTGTTCATAGCAATAGCACTGAGCTCCTGTACAGGTTCACCCTCACAATCCATAAAAATGATGATAGAAGCCTAAAACGGAAATTTACACATCTAAGGAAGCGTTCTATAACATATTACAAAATGAAGAATTACATCGATGCTTTTCACGACAAAATACACAAATGATATGATGGCAACGAAGAAGTAAAATGTATCTAATAAGACCTCGTCTACGACACTCAAAGCACATAAGCGAATTGTCATAGGGTAGAGTTAGGAAAGGATTAGCAATTCTGTTACCTTGACTTGCGTTTGGAGGTAGCATTCTTCTCCGACTTGCGCTTCGTACCACCCCCGTTAAGGAAGTCAATAATGTCATCTACGTTGGGTGGCTTTGGAATATATAGGATGGATTCAGTGTATATCGAGAGAGAGGCTATTTTGTTATCCTTGTGCTGACCATAATATAGCCCATTCACTTTGAAAATGATATCCCAAAGAGAGAATGTGCGTCCATCACTTGTATGATTCAACGATGGAATGATTCTCACTGTGGAAGGCTTGATTCTCATTAGACAACAATCCTCATTGGAGAATAGAATACATTTAGTAAAGCTGGCACGCTAACGAGTGTGACTGCAGAAACATTTCTTCAACGTTCGCTACGTTTCACAACAACCTGTCAAAGATTTCTTACAAACTTATTTCAACATTTGCATTTAAGCGAACATCTGCTTTACATATTCTACACGAACAGTTAACGCATGTAATATAAAACCCTAAATCCAACCGTACAGGAGCCTAGCCTTGGATTATGAACTTTACAATCCATGCGATTCAATGTCATGGAACTAGCTCTCATACACTCAACGTGTGTGACAACATCTGGTTTTATAAAACATTCAACGCTGACTATAAGACCTTGTGTGAAACAATCTACACAGCGCAGTAAAACTTTCTAGCACTGTGATGAACACTGTTTTCATATAACATTCTAAACTCGCAGTCTTACTGCAGTAGAAAACTGCTTTTACTAAACCTGATGAAGCTAATCTAACAGTCATGAAGTTTGAATTTCTAATAGGGAAACATTTGGCAACTGTCTCCAATAAAACTTTCTAACACTGTGAAAGTAAGTTACAAGACAATCTACACTGTGCAGTAAATAAAACCTTCTAAAACTTTCTAGTGCTGTGATGAGTTCGGTCAGTCATATAACGTCAATGATCAAACTTTATTTTCACAAACGTGCGTCGCGGTAAATTATTTGACTACACTAACGCTTACATTTCATGACGTGTGTTTCATAAAACGTCATGATCAAACTTTTGTAACTATACATCAACCTGTGTTGCAGTAAAACTTTTACAAACAATGATACACTTTCTAACGACACTCACGAATACAACTTCGATGATCAGACTTTACTTTCTCAAACGGGTGTCACAGTAAAATTATTTGACTACACTAACTTTGCAAACCATGATGCACTTTCTGACTAGACTTACAAATAAAACGTTGATGATCAAACTTTCTAACTATACATCAACCTGTGTTGCAATAAAACTTTTGTACAACATGATAAAGTTTCTGACTAGACTTACGAATACAACGTTGATGATCAAACTTTTCTAACTATACATCAACCTGTGTTGCAGTAAAACTTTTACAAACCATGATACACTTTCTAACGACACTCACGAATAGTGATGGAGATCGCCAGCACCAAATTCCTCCACCAATTATGGGAATGGTACACCCCTAACTCCCAGCCACGAACTATAGCGGAGTGGGAGTATATCGACAAAGTGAGGCTCGCGGTAGAAGAACGATTGAAGCAAGTGAACTGTTTTTGTAATCTATGTGAAGCCAGACTCTGGGACGATATTGACGATGAAGACCTTTTGAAATACATGCCATAATAAATTTTTATTTCATATTATCTTTGCTTTCATACTGACTTACTTGAATGGGGCTTCAGTGGATGATTTAACCATGTATACTTTTTCATTTGGAAATAGTAGCACGCTTAGTCTAACTTGTAAATCTTATGACACTTCATATGGCTGATGATGGTAGATGAAATAGTGTTAAATAAAATTTAGATAGCTTACATGATACAGGGATAGCAATCGACTGCGATCCATGTGTAAAGAGCTTGTTAGACTTCGGAAGAGAGAAGTGTGTTATGTTGCGTGTGGCGCGTGAGTGTCCTCCCATTTCATTCCATTCATCAATTCATCTCATTGATAGAGACAGGTAGAACTCATGGTTCTCATAATGTATGCAATGGATAGTTTTAGGCAACCTTCGACAGTTGGCTAAATGTCGACCTGGCGCGAATGCATACTACGTTGAGACAGAGGCAATCACTTGCAAACATGACGCAGAGAGGTTTAACAAGATTGACCATTGCCGAATGTCCCTTGCGGTATACATAGCTACGGGTTTCACCGCCGCCCTTTACAGGAACGCCCGTCGAAAGGAAGTATTACACCGAACTTCATTTGCAACGTTCAAGTTGACTGATAGCAAATTCAACTTAATGATAGTATTCGCCAGTCCGAAGACTGCCCAGGGCAAACCGCGTGGAGGTTCTATCATGTCTTGCCCCATAGTGGACGATTATACGGTAGTGTGTTAGTAGATTTCAATCATTGAAAAGGGAAGATGAGAATCATTTCATTTGTCTCATCAACGTTTATCATGGGAGCAATCATTGAAGGGACATCTAATGAATTACATTTCACTCTACTCCATATCATAAAGACTAACCTTTGTCGAATGGCTGAAGTACTCTGACCTGGTGAGAGAAAGCGTCACGTTGAGTATGAAGTCGAACGCCCAACATGAGCAACGGCTCAGAGGTTTCGGTCTAACAAACGACGAACAACCCGTGCAACACAATCCCTCTACGGCAGTACCCGCCGTCCCGAAGGAACGCTCGAGCAAAGGAGGTATTACAGCGATGATGTGCTTTATGAGCAGAGGTGAATCTCTTGATAGCAAGAGACTATTCAACTAGATAGCAAGTCAAAACAACCTGATAGCAGGACAAATGTATAGTCAGTAATTTACACTTAGTGAGGAATGATAGATTTGAGTGTAGTGAGTGGCACTCGATCCCGTCGACAGCCCGAAGGCCTTGTACTGATCACTAGGGAAGTGAGAGATGTTCCCCGATACCCGCTATTTACAGCTGAAGACATCATTGTCACTGCCCCGAAGTGGTAACAGCAACGTCGAGTCAAAGGTAGTGAACAGTAGCTGGGATCTAACCCCTCAAAGCTGCCATAGACTTAGTTAAATTTGAAATCTGATAGCAGATTTGAACTCAGCATACTTGAAAACCTTGAGGAAACATCCCAAGTTATTGCTTTGATCAGCTTGATAGCAAGCCGTAGAGAGCTTGATTCATCAGCGTTTTGCAATGGAGATGTTTAGAGGCCACCCATGACAAGATAGCTAAGACTCAACCGATTGGCGTTCAAAGTGCTACGTTGAGAGCTGTGTCAAATGCCCAACATGAGACATGAGTTGTCCCAGCGGTTACGGTCTCAAATATGACACATTCCCTTGCCACACTTATCACTACGGCATCGTCCGCCGTCCCGAAGGAACACCCTGTCAGTGGAATATTACAGCAAAACTCTCCGTGTCTTGCTCGCTTTCAGTGAAAAGCCGCTTATGCCATGAGAAGGCTGGCTCAGACATGAAAACCTGTAGAGTTGGTAAGAGGTGGACAGACTTTTAGCAGCTTGATAGCAAGCCGTAGAGAGCTTGATTCACCAGCGTTTTGCAATGGAGATGTTTAGAGGCCACCCATGACAAGATAGCTAAGACTCAACCGATTGGCGTTCAAAGTGCTACGTTGAGAGCTGTGTCAAATGCCCAACATGAGACATGAGTTGTCCCAGCGGTTACGGTCTCAAATATGACACATTCCCTTGCCACACTTGTCACTACGGCATCGTCCGCCGTCCCGAAGGAACACCCTGTCAGTGGAATATTACAGCAAAACTCTCCGTGTCTTGCTCGCTTTCAGTGAAAAGCCGCTTATGCCATGAGAAGACTGGCTCAGACATCATTAAAAATGCTTTCATTGACTTCAGCAGGGTCGAAAACCCCAGAAAACCTCCAAAACTAGTGAATTTAAAATTTTCAACTTTTTAGCACTACTTATGAAATTTTATAAGTAGTCCATCACTTAGGGCAGGTCAATAGCGACCGAACCTTTTTTGAATCAAGTCAAACGGACTTGTAGAAGCAAAGTTACAAGCCTTTAAAGTTTTGGAGTCTTTTATGGCCTGGAGACGAAGGCCATCTCCTGGCGAACCTCTAAGTCTGACGGCTTAGCTGATATCAGCAATGAAATTTTCTAAGTCGGTTTCTTACAGAAACTCGGAATTTGGAATGTCCGAAGCTATCATCGGAGCTCAGAGAGACGACCTACCTCTGACGATCGTTCTCCTCTAAATGACAAGTCTCTGTCGGTTCCCAGCTTATATAGTGTGTGGCGATCAGCTGATGACGTAATACCCATCATCCAAACACTAAAAAATCCGTCTATCTCCGGTTTTAGCGCTCCGATTGAGCTGGAAATGCACCATTGCCATGTAGAATTTGACGCTGAATCCGAATCTGGCCTCCGTTTTCCCATCCGATGCTTCGTTTTGGCTCTACAGTAGGCAGCCATCTCAAAAATTCTAACTCGTTTTTTCGAAAAATGTTGAAAATTTTTCTCTTCGATTGACTTCAAAATCTCCGATTGACTTGAAACTCACCATGCTGATAGAGAATTTCACGCTGATTCCAAATCTGAAATCCGTTTTCCAATCCGATGCTTCGTTTTGAAGCTACAGCCCAAAACGTCCCAAATTCTAACTCTGTCGTTTTTTGCCAATGTCCCAAAATCTTAAATGGCGTCTCACATCTAAACGAAGACAGATAGGAACAAGCCGATTCTTTCAGTGAATTTGTCTCACTCTTAGCTTTCAAACGAGCTATGGCACGACAAAATCCGTCCACTGGAAGCCAAGATCGAAGCGAGCTGTCCAGAGGGGGGGAGGGAGGTCAGTAAAATTTTTTCTCGCCGATTGACTTGAAACTCACCATACAGATAGAGAATTTCACGCTGATTCCAAATCTGAAATCCGTTTTCCCATCCGATGCTTCGTTTTGAAGCTAGAGCCCAAAACGTCCCAAATTCTAACTCTGTCGTTTTTCGCCAATGTCCCAAAATCTTAAATGGCGTCTCACATCTAAACGAAGACAGACAGGAACAAGCCGATTCTTTCAGTGAATTTGTCTCACTCTTAGCTTTCAAACGAGCTATGGCACGACAAAATCCGTCCACTGGAAGCCAAAATCGAAGCGAGCTGTCCAGAGGGGGGGGGGAGTCAGCGAAAATTTTTTCTCTCCGATGGCGTTCAAATTCACCATACCGATGCAGAATTTCACGCTGAATCCGAATCTGGCCTCCGTTTTCTCATCCGATGCTTCGTTTGGGCGCTACAGACCAAAACGTCCCAAATTTTAACTCTGCCAAAATTTTGAAGAAACATTTTTTTCTCGCCGATTGACTTCAAATTCACCATACCGATGCGGAATTTTACGCTGATCACGAATCTAAAGTCCGTTTCACCATTCCACCACGCCAACCTAGACGGTCGCCCACGTCAACCTAGACGGTCGCCCACGTCAACTTAGGCGGTCGGCCACGTCAACCCATACGAGACCAACACATCCGAGTCTCACACTCTGTCGTTTTCGAGGGGGGGAGGGGGAGGGGGAGGGGGGGGAGTCAGCGAACATGTTGTGAACGTGAACCAACCTGGCCGGCACACCACGACAGACCACAACCAGAGGGGGGGAGGGGGAGGGGGAGGGGGAGGGGGCGGGGGCGGGGAGGGGGGCGCGCCGGTCGGGTGTTTGTCACTTTCTTACTACTGCCATGCTTCCAACTTATATATCTGGCTAAAATTTTTGACCTCTGACATCTCCTTTATTGGAATATTCCAAAATATATAGATATTTTCAAACAATTAATGTAACAATTATGATATGTGAGGTAGATCTTATATCACGAATAAAGGAGCCTTAGGTTTTTACGTCGATATGTCAACTATTTCACAATGAGTATGCACAAGTCTTTCTGTGCATTATTATTTTTACCACACCAAATACCCCGCTTTGTTATTACAAAGTGCCTCCTAACAGGTAGGCCTATTTTTGTAAAAGAAGATCATCGTCACATTTAAGCTTTATTATTGTAACAAAATTAATTTTTTATTGAACAGACTCTGTTGTAGACGTCAGTACTTTGATGTGAAATTTTTAAATAGCCATTTTGTTTATTTATGATGAATGAAACTGACATTGCTGAATTAGAATTGATGCACGCCTGTCGAGTGTCCAGACGATGAAATATTGATAAAATGATTTTTTCCGACAATAGACGGCTGCGAAAAGTAGGAAGTTACACTAGGTGACATGCCACGCTCAATCACGCGTAATTACACATGACCCCAAACATTCGTGGCTATGCGGGATAAATTGCTGCAATACAAGTTATATAAGTTAGTATAGTTGGCAGTCCTGTTATAGACTTTGCGTCTCATGTCTCTGCATGTATCAGAGGCTGAACAATGTGATAGGACCTCAATTTCATGCTCAGGGAAGACAGAACATGCTTAGCGGTTCATCTTAGTGGTTCAAGCGGCAGCGCAGACAACCGTAGACGACGCGCAAACTATAAACGCTCGCCCGCGCGTATTCATAAACATTTCCCATGTTTTAACAGCATCAGATCAAGTGATATCTGACTCTGTGCAGCGCGCATGTACGCGGGTAGAAGACTTAACCACGGATGTTTGGGGTGTTCCGTAATTACGCGTAAATCACGCGTGGCATGTCACCTAGTGTATATATACGTAGTTTCGAAGGACCCTTTTGTTAAGTTTCTGATTATATAGGCACCTATTATTATTTCAGATTTGCTTTTCAATTTTTTGCCTTATATTTCAATTTTGCTTTCATTGTCGATGCCACATCATCATTGTTTGATTCACCCTTTCGATGCCACAGACGAATTATTCGTCCGGGACTGACATCAGTTGCATTGCCAACTGCTCTCATAATAATATGGCCTTGTTATGCCAACGGCTAAATATTCGCCAGATATCTAATTAGCATTTTCTATACCACTCAATATCGGAATACCTATTTTCCGTAATGCCAATGACGAAAAGTGCCATCACAATACGCAACAGCATTGTTTCTCAATGCCGGAGATTTTTATGAAAAGAAGATTTTCCGATTATATTTATCGATGCCTACATTGATATTGTAATATGATTACTATTCTAATTAATAAATTAAGGTTACTATCTGAAGTATAATATATGCATGCAGTCTACAATACGACCAGTAGCCTATGCTATTGACCAATGAAATATTTGATCAATACAAAACTCTTTTCCAGAATGAATTTCTCATCATTTATAAACATGCCTATGTGTAAAATAACAATATGCCTATGTAAAGGATAAATTTATGCGATTGCGTGACATTATCTGATGAAAAATCGGTGTTTGAAGAGTTGGTTCCTCAGCTCAGTAATCGGAAAGTAATGGTTTCTTTAAAATACTGATGAGAATACACAGCACCGTGAAAGCGAAGAATTCAACATGAGTAACAGACTCCCAGTTATTTGCACGAGGATGTTGAAATCTTCAACAAAATTCCATAAAGATTCGTTTCATGGAGAATTAGATCAAGAACATCATCACTGAAGAAGAATCTGAATGGGAGCAAGCTTTACTATGAACTGCCTCGTCTATCCCAGGATTCTGAACTGTGAAAGGAAACGGAGGACGTAGCTCTATATTTTCGGAACATGTGCCAGTAAATTTCGTCTTCAATATCTCATTCGTCTTCTGAGGCAAAAATTTCGGAAGGATAACTTTCAGAATCACTTTCATCAGACGACATTGCAACGAAAATGATTAAAAATTTGGTGGTGTTTCACTAGGTGACATGTCACGCTCAATCACGCGCAATTCACGCGTGAACCACGCTCAAGTATACATCTTTAGTTACGCGTGAACCACGCTCAAATCAATAATTGTTTCATCACACACATAATCATCAACTAAGATGTTGTTGAACTACTAACATCATGGATTTCATTTCCGAACGTAATGTCATGCGCAAAGATTCATGAAAGGGACGGTAGTCCAAACCACACATAAATTGCGCCACAATCCAAAACATATTTCGCAGGTTTGATGTACTGTATATTACTACGTACGTCCACGTTTTGTACTATTTCCTGGATGATCTACGCTACTATATAATACTAATTATACTCTATCAGCCAACCTGATTTACAGTGATTTGCAATCACAAGCAATTTTGCTCTTATAGCTCTAACCATTCCGCGGGGTGGCATTCTCCCCAGACATTTTTGTTGTGGTCCTCGCAAAGGTAAATCAGACGACCTATGCTTTCGTGACTTTTGGCTTCAGCGCATTTCATGCTTTCACAAAGAATCGCTGGAATTGGGCCTACAGGAAGGTCAAATTTACAAATCATTTTCAAAAGTATACTTTTTTGAACGTCTGAATTTTGCCACTTTTTTTGCAAACATTTTGTACAACTTCTACCAAAAACCGATAATTTTCAATATGAGTACTTTTTGTAATTAAAAGTCTCTGAATCACATCATGACCATTTGCAGAGGAAACAATTTAATTTAGGTCATTACTACTCGCATATAATAAAAATGACATCAAAATCGGTATCAAATGAGAGCTCTATTCATGATGTGTTGATGCTGATGACGAAATAGGAAGATAGTGACATTGTTGGCATACTAAACGCCAATGACGAACATATCGTCATTGGCAAATGATTGCAAATTCACGGACGAAATATTCGTCTTTGGCAGTGGGGAAAGTATCAATAAAATTACCTGGCAATCAGTAAGCATTTAGTTACTGATGACATATTCGTAGTCGGCAGACAGAAGCGAATTGTTTCCCGCTATTCGTGGCACAGAAAGTCATCGACGAATAGCCTACTTCGTCATTGGCAGTCATTTAGCTATTTTCAAGTACAAGTCATGCACAATTCATATGAACACGACATGTGAACTGCTATTTATGAATTTTTCGTTTATCCCCAAAGTTAGGATTGAGTGACTTTCTCCTTCAGTTCAAAGAATAAAATTTTCACGTTTCTTGATATGTTTTGCAGTCAATTCTGTTATAGATTTTTATCGTGGATAGAAATAGCAACATGATTATTTACATATTTAAATTAATTTTGTTTTCTTGGAAAATGCGAGAATTTACAAATGTTCATCACTTGAGAAAGAAACAGCGATTCCAAGCTGATCCACGGTACAATCGTTTGTCAGAGCGTGTAGACAGATTCACCACATAGGGAATTAACATGATTGCGTGAAAAAACGTTAGGCAAATTTGGGCGGACTGGGTCTTTAAAGGTGGTTATGATTATTGCTTTGTAAATTCATTGGAAGAGCACACATTTTCAGTCATAAATGTGTACTACCTCGTACGGTACCTCGTAGTAGGCAGTTTAATTTTCATTTTATCTTCATAATTTAAAATATATAAGAAAGGGGGCTGTCCAAGCATCGGCCAGGATTTCTCAAAGCTGCAATGCTTGATAAAACCTAAAATAGGTTGGTCCGAAAGTGGCTAAAATAATAAGATAATTTTTTTCTTTATCTGAATTACAAGGAAAAAAGTCATTTTTTGCAGTGTTTTCGAAAATCCTCTTTTTCACAGACTGCGTCGCTATGAAAAGGAAATTCTTTAAAATGGTTATACATTATTCAGTAACATTGGATCATGTTCCCTACATGACAAATTCATATGTGCAGTCCCTTCTTAGTACCGACGCATTTGTTAACCCTTCAGGTCACAGATCTATTTCGCAATTAATTTCTTATTTTCTTTTGATTAATCGTTTTTTATAGTCCCATTAAGACACATTTTTTTATATTTGAGACAAAAATTGGAGGAACATGTTTTTTTGAAGGTGGTAATACCATGCCTTGGGAAACTTTGCTCATATTTTTGAAAATGCTTAATTTCATCAATTCTTAAATTTAGATAGTGAATGAATAATTGCCAAGAATCATAAGCTAATAATAAGCTTATACGAAATAAAGACCTCACCAGTAACGTATATAA